>PVKS010019972.1:0-32342 GCA_004027875.1 Aplodontia rufa | reverse complement strand
GTTGTATAAATGAGGTAATGTATGTAAAGGGTCAAGTATACTGATTAATAAATGTTTTGGGTGTTTTATTTTGTGTTCTTTTTTTTATGTCCTTGAATTTGGCAAAAAGGAAAATTAAAAGGCAATTTGCCTGAAGTCTTTAAACTTTAAAATATAGTACGATCTTCCTTATAACATCTTCCAGGGTCTATGTGTCTCAATCCAACAATCTTCCGCTATGGATCACTCTGATAAAATGTGGGAAGAGGGGAAATGAAATGGGAGTTTTGTGATAACAATTTAAGGACACCATTTGACATTCAGATTCCTCAACCTTTTAACTTGGAGGATGTGGTGTGTCATGTAGCTAGAAGTTTAAACCAAGTATATATCTTGGTTTTCACAACTCAGAACTGTAGCATTTGAATAAATCAAGCAGCAGAATAGAAATATTTTCCTCTTGTCTCTATTTGAGCTGTAGAGATAAGGACAGGAGCAGGGAGCCTGGAAGGAGAGCAGCAGGTAAAAACATAGGAAGTACTAACAATCCAGATCCAAGAGAGGAGATGGCCCAGCTCGGGGAAGACATCTGGAAAATAAAAGCCAGCTATCAGAGGGCTAAGGAGACAGTGCTCTAAAGAACACTCGTTGGCCACTCTTGGAAGTTTAATAGTGAAGACAGGGACATGGGTAATTCTGGCTGGACCACTACCAATTGCAAACCCAGCTTAGACCAATTATTTTAGCTAAGTCCTATTTGATGAGGTAATTTCACAAGCAAGCAATCTGTCTCAGCTATTTCCCAGGGCCTGGCTGTCTCTTGTCCTATAAGCAGCGAAGATCTTAAATCCCTGCTGAAATGTTAGCAGGGCAGACTCCACTTTGTAGCACGCCCCAAGATAATAATCTTGAGTAGAAGGTTGCAATGTAGTTAAGGTGTCAGGTCACCCTGTTCTTATTTCAGTTGTGGAAAGATCATTCTTCCTATGCTTAACTTGTGCAAATAAAACAATCACTCGAAGTGCTGTTCTCTGCAGGGACACTGAAGACGGGTATGATGTCAGCTCCAGCTCTGGGATACATGTATGGCAGGATCTAGGGTAATCAGTGTGGATTTGTCCTTCATAGGACACAGATGGTTGATGGATTAATTTTAGAGTCATATCATTTTCATTTTCTCTGATGGACTGGCTGGTCAGTGGCAGTGGTGAAGGTTCTGGTTTGTCTTGAAAATCTTAAAAATTTCCCCATCCCAAATCTGTTCCATAGCATCTGCTACTATGCCCAATCAGTCTTAACTTTGACCCAAACAACATGAATTCCTCTGGCCCTAATGAATTGAGGAAAACTGAACCTTGTGTAGAATTCTGCCCTTCCCACTTCCAACTCCTGCCTCCGTTCACTGAAGTGACTCTTCCAACTGATATTGGCGTGGCTGGATTTACCACAGAGCCTTCCTCTGGTTCACTGCGTCGATCAGGGAGGAGTGGACTCCCTGAATGCTTATCCCAGTGGTTAGAGAGAACAACGACCAAGTGCTTATAGTTGTGTCTTGCTGATGCATTATAAAGCCCCCTAAAGCTTATGGTACAAATTTAAACTTACTCTACATACTAATTTTATGGTCACACAAAGACATCTGTAGGGAAGCCCTTGCCAGGGCTGTCACCTGAGTACATTGATACCTGACATAGATCATTGGTTAGCATGGGACAGGTGAGCCTCTAAAAGTGAGGAGATTTTCCCACATACTTGCACTACTTAAATTTAAATAAAATATTATGACATTTTGGGTGCAATGGATGGGGTAAATAGGAATACAGTAGAACGTTCTGCTTTGATTTTTGTTCATTCATTTGTTTAACATGCATTTGTTGAGCACCTGCTATATGGCAGACAATATGCTAAGTTCTCAAGGTGTACATGAGCAAAACTAGTCAAGTTCCTGCCCTCATGGGACTAGAAGCAATGTAAGAATCCCACAAGCAAGCGCAAAGGTGTAAGAGTTACTTATAATGGAGAGCTCTGAGGTGCTGTGAAAATATTTGTTAAAGAAATGGGACCCAATCTTGGTGGTAGAAATAGTGGACGTTAGGAAGGAACACCTTAAAGTTTAATTGGCAAGGTCACAGAGGTCATTAACAACCCTTCAAGTTGGTAGCCTTGGAACATTTAGCTATGGTGAACCATCCATATTCTTATCCAGTTGTTCCATGTTTTCTTTTGGATGGAAAGGGAAGAGTAGAAAGTAGTCTTATAAGTTTAGGGAGCAGGGTTTGGATAAAGAAATAGTCCCATAAGGGAATATGATTTCTTAATTTACTAAATTCAAGGTAGACTATGTTAATTGAAAACTGGCAAAACAAAAGGTGCTAGGTAGAACTATAAGAAACTTATATTCAATTATTTTGATTCATAAAAGCAGCGATTTCACTTGGTGCAGGCTGCCTAAATTAGAGGTTCCTGAGAAAGAGCATAAACTGCTGATGTTGAACAACAAGCTTGAACTTGAACCATAGACCAAGGAGCAGCGTCCAACGAGGTGTTTTTTGGTTGTTGTTTGCTTGGCTGGTTGGGTGGATGGATGGTCGTCGCATAATGTAAGTATCAGTAAAATTGTGTAGAAGCCAAAAGGGTAGCAGAAAGACCACTAGACTAGGTGCCAGGACATGTTGGTTCTATTCCTTGCAAGGCCATTGACATTTTCTCTATGTTGCAGAAGTTACTTTCTGTCTCTGAGGCAATAGTTCCTCATCTGTGAAATGATCAGACTTGACCCATGTTATTTTAGTTTCTATCCCTTCAAGACTCTTTTTTCGCTCCTTGATACTATAAGACAGCTGGACTTAGAGTAACACACTTCTATAATCCGCAGATCAGAATACAACCATTTCTCATTTCCAATGCCTCACAGCATGGACAGGTGTAGCCAAAATGACAATATGGCTCATATCTGTCAGTCAATCACATGTGCTAGGCCCCATGCAATCCAAGATAGAAATAGGATTTACATTTCTTGGTCAGATGATTTGTGACTTAAGGACTCAGATTTGGATCTGAGCTAGTGTTCATCATTTACTACCTGCGTGACCCGGGTGACTTATTTCAACTCTCTGAGACTCTATTTATTCATCTGTAAAATGAGGATGACAATCATCACCTCTCAGGGTTGTCATATGTCTGGCACATAATAAATGGCGGCAGAATGACTTTGTGGTTACATGCTAAAACACCAGTGTCTTATCTCACATCCACCATTTACAAGTCCAGGTTACTTTGTCCACATTTTATTTTCCAATCTGTAAAGTGGACATGATAATTATAACATCATTCATCAAATGTACTAAAATACATAAGCAGATAGGACAGCGCATGACTCTTTGTTAGAGCTTAACAAAAGCTAACCATTATTATTGATAAACACAGCTAGTATTTTATATATTATTAGAGTATATATTTTTTCTTTTTTTCTTGACAAACTTAGTTATCGTACGATCAAAAATGCATCCAAAGTAACAATATGATATGCATATATTCTTAAATCAGATTCACCCCTGGATCCCTCCCTATTCTCCCTCCCTGTCCTTTCTCCCCACTCCTCCCCACTCCTTCCCACTACACATCTATGGGTGCCCTAGATTATGTGTTACTATGCCTTTGCTGGGTCTAATACACCACCTTTCACACAGGCCTGGGATATGAGAGTACATATTGTATATCAGAAATGCAAACATTCAGTAGGAAACTATTAATGAGGATATTACCCAAAGCATCAGAGAAAGTTTAACAACCACCTAAAGCAAACACAAATTAATTACTAAATATTTTGCTTTTCCCCCCTTCTTGAAAAATAGAGATATTATTGCTCAGCACTTAGAAGCCAGACCAAAGGGATTGCAAAGGAAATGCTCTCTGAGGTCCAGCTTGGTTTGTGACACTGATCATCTTCACCCTATTGACCAGCTTGACCATGTTCCAGGAGCCAAAGCTTTGGGCCTCTCAGCAGAAGGGCAAGTGGTGGTAGCCACAGAGATTTTAGTCCTGCAATGAGTGGCTCTCTGTGAGCGAAGTCATGATTCAGGGCTTTGACTCTCCAACAGTGCTGACAAAAACACACCATCTTCCCTGCCAGTAGAGAGTCATATTACTGCACATTCGAGTGTCTCACAGCTGGGGAAGATGAAATTACACTGAGCTTAATCCTCCAAAACCAGCTCAACCAGAAGTCTCTTGGACACTTAGGACAGCAGTTGTCTTCTGGCAAACAAGATGTCGCAAGGCAGCTGGGCAGTCCTCACAGCTTGAAGGGCCTGGCCTTGCCACTTGAAATGATCTTCCATCCTTGATTCCCTTTCTTACACCAGGACCACATGGACACGTGGATCTTCTGCGCTCATCCTTATGAACTGAGGAAATGCATCTTTCGGTGAGGCAACATATGCATACAAGCCCATGCAGACCAAATTCCACATACTTCACAAAAAGCAGGTGGAGAAATGCATCCCTTTGCTCTAATTGAGGTCAGTGAGGATTACTTCTACCTCGGAACGTGTCAGCGAACACGTACCCAGAGTTGTCACGCAAACTGAGGCCTGATAAGGGTTTCACAATCTTTGTCTCTGGTGTTCAGTAATCAGAAAGCCAGCATTTGGAAAGGTGTGTAAACAGAGCCTTCCCAGGAGCTCTGCTGCACTTTCCCTACATGCACGTTGTCTCCCACCTGCCTGTCCTGCAGGGAGGCTGGTGACAGTGACAAGGCTCCTGCTCCAGGAGCTGGGCCAAAGCAGCCACCTCCCCAGCCATCTGCAACCTGTGGCTCCTGTGTATTGTGGTCAAGCTCTTCCCTCTGCTCCCTCCCCCCAGGAAGCTAACTCAGAGTGGGGTTTTATGGCAAGTTAAATCCACGAAGCATATAGTATTTGACCCTTCTACCAAATGAAGGACTACGCGGTAAGGGTCACTCAACATTTTCAACCTTAGCAGTTGAAATCCAGGTAATATATGGCATGCTAAAAAAATAAAAACAGGTAACCCCTAGCAAAATCCTCCGAAGATCCCAAAATCATACAAGAAATAGATAACCACTGTCTCTCTCTTTCTCTTCTCAGTGAGCTTCCTTTCCTAGAGGCAACCAGTCATATCAATTTCTTAGAATTCTTGTAGAAGACTTTAGTGCAGTTTAAAATCTGTATGCATATATTTCTTGCATGTATGTGTGTGAGTGTGTATGTGTGTGTGTGTGTGTGTGTGTGTGTGTGTGTGTGTGGTTATAAACCAAACCCACTGTTCTGTACCTTGAATTTTTCATTGTACCCTGCGTTCTTCATCATCTGTTGGTGAAAAACATTCTTACACACATAAGACAGATTTAACCCTTTTTTTTTATTTTTTTAAGAGAGAGGGACAGTGAGAGAGAGAGAGTCAATTTTATTTAGTTTTTCATGTGACTTTTGTTGCTGGGACATTTCATTGTGTACATAGTGCTGGGGTTTAAACCCTTATACTTGTTTATGCTAGGCAAGCACCATAACCTCAGAGCCACTGCTCCAGCCTTTAACTCTTTTTTTTTAATTGAGAAATTTATCTGTTGAACAATCATACACATTTTAACAAAATAATATATAATGTATATAGATTCTGAAAATTGGATTTATCCCCAAGAGTGCCCCCCCAATTACCCACCGTTATCCCTCCCTTCCCCTTCCTACAACATCTCTAAAAAAAGTATTAGGTTGTTTAACATGACATGATATCTGGATTTAACATCTGATAATAAACCACCTCTCTTAATGGCCAGGGTCTAGTTCCAGCCTCCACACATGAGTGAAGACATTTGACCCTTAGTTTTCTGGGTTATGCTGATTTCACTCAGCATAATTTCTTCCATAGCAATCCATTTACCTTCAAAGGCTACAATATCATTGTTTCTAATTGCTGTGTAAAATTCCATAGTATATACATACCACAGCTTTTGGATCCATTCATCCAGTGAGGGACATCTGGGTTGTTTCCATGATTTAGCTATTATAAATTAACTCTTTTTTAAAATCAGCAAAAAAAGGAGGCTGGAGCAGTAGCTCAGCGATTTTTGGCACTTGCCTGGCAAGCACAAGGACCTGGGTTCAAACTCCAGCACCACACACACAACTAAATGTTGGAGCAATGAAGGCCATGTGAAAAACTAAATAAAGTTGTTTCTCTCTTTCTCTGTCTTTCTCACAGTCTCTCTCTCTTAAAAAAAAAAAGTAAAAAGAAAATAAAAATAAAATCAGCTAAGAATTCCAGGTTATAGGCTATTCTTTCTGCTTCTGTCCAGGTTAATGGACATTTAGGTTTTCATCCTCAATTTTTTGCATGTAAGTCCTTATCACATTAATCTGTCATTATACCAGCAGAACTTCCCAGAAGTGGAACTTTTTAGGTTGAAAATTATGCACATAAATAAGTTTGACAGATAATTGCCCTCATGGAGATCCTGCCAGTTCATCTTCATACCAGCAGTGTTTGAGAGTGGCTGTTTCTCTAAACATTGGTCAGGCCAGTGTCATCCACCTTTTTGATCTTTGCCAAAGCAGCGGTGACAGTGATCTCTCGCTCATTTTCATTTGCATGTCTCTTATTATACACTCCCTGAGCACCTTCACGAATGTTTGATGCCTTTTTATAAATTGTCTGTTTACAGCTTTTGTCTCTTGATTTGTTGGTCTTTTGCACCCTTTTGTGCTGTTGGCTTGTTTTTTTTGCATAGTTGAATTTATGGAGAGTTTCTTTCAAGGTAGTGAAGGGAGAGCCAGTCATCATTTAACTAATGAAAATCAAAATTGACCAAAAGCAAAACTCCTCACAATGATCAATAAGGTGATACTCTCCTTGATTCCCTTTCAAGTCCCATCTCTACAATCCTCTAGGCTAATCAAATTCCAGTCATCTAAACTGTTCGAATCTCTCAGAACAAATCATGGCATCGATTTTATCAGTATAGATTATGGCCTAGGCTGTTCTTTCAGCTTGGAACGCCTTTCTGGATCCTGTACACTAACTGTGCCTGTTGACCAGATTCCTGTTTCATGGAAAGCAACTCAGATCACCTCCTGTTTCATCCTTCCTGTGCATTTTCTACAAACTCCACTGTTACTGACATGTGGTCCAGTTCACACTCTAGAAGTAGAAGCTAGGATCTGGAATCAGGTTGTCTGGGCTCAAATCCCAGTCCTGTTGCTTTTCCATTATGTGACTGACCTTGTACTTCAGTGATCTCCTCTGTAAAATGTGATAATAATAATGTCCAACAAGACCTCTTTGTGAATTAAACGGGTTCGCCTTTGCAAAAGTGTCAACAGCTGTGCTGAAATAGTACTTAACACATGAAACACACTTATTAAATAAATTTTTTTAAAAAAGCATGTTGAGCCCAGTATGAGTCTCAGTCACAGACTGCAAACTTCCAGGAGGCTGGAAAGCTGCAGTTTATCCTCCTTCCTGCTTGTCGAGTTTAGTAAAGGTGAATGTCTTGAAGGAAGGGGATATACATTGTGCTTTATTCAACTTTGTATCCCAAGCACCCAAGCTGTGGTAATTTTGTTGACAGAATAAATGCACAGATAAAGGCTTTCCTTTCCAAGGCTTTCCCGTTAGTTCAAGTGTCACATAAATACACAAAGTAGATTTAACGGGGGCTGGAGCCGTGGCTCAGTGGTTACGCTGCTTGCCTGGCATGCTCAAGTCCACAGGTTCAAACCCCAGCAACCCACATACACAACTAAGTGTCAGAGCAACAAAAGCCATGTGAAAAACTCAATAAAAATTGATTCTCTCTCTCTCTCTCTCTCTCACTGTCCTCTCTTTAAAAAAAAAAAAGTAGGTTTAAGGTGGACCTCCAAAATAAAAGCATACAGATGAAATTTGTAACAAAATATCTGTTTGCTGAGGAAATAGTCACTGAGACTAGTGGAATAGAGAGAAGTTCTTTTACAGTTTTAAAGTGGAGAAAATACATGAATTGTAGAGAAAATTAAAGACAGTATCCCAGGTAGGATACAGGGTCACTTGGGGATACCTGAGTCCTAGCTATGCAGTTTCACTCATATCTTATCAAATAGATTCAAATATACCCACACCCAACAAAACCTAGGGACCAAAAAACAGGAAAATATTTTCTAATTTGACTTTTGAAATTATTTTTTTGTATTAGTAACTCCTTTGATTCAAAATTGTTATGATTTTATATAATTAAATGTTAAGTAATTAAATTATTTTAATTATTTTATAATTGCTTAATTTTTTAAAGCAATCATTCAGCACCCATGAAAGTTTTTTCCCCCTCCTGTCTCTGTTTTTTTTTTTCTCTTTCTTTCTTTTCTTTTTTTTTTTTTTTTTTTTTTTTGGTACCAGGGATCAAATTCAGGGATGCTTAACCACTGAGCCACAGAGCCACATCCCCAGTTTACTTTTCATTTTTTAAATTTTGATACAGAGTCTTGCTAAGTTGCTTAGCCTCGATAAGTTGCCAGGCTGGCTTTGAACTTGCAATCCTCCTGCCTCAACCTCCAGAGCTACTAGGAGTGCTCCACTGCACCCGCTACCCATGAAATATTTTAAGTGAGAAAATTAAGTTCACAAATTGTTTTTTTAACTGTAGTAAGATGTTTACAAGTATTGAATTTAATAATGGATGAAATTGACATATGTTCAAATCTACAGCTACGTCATGACCCATTTTAAAATTCTGGTATCGCAACATTGCACAGTACTGAAACATTTCTTTCTTTCTTTTTTTCTTGCTGCCCATGGGTCTCAGGCCTTTCAGTCGGCTCCCGAAGTGTTTCTGGGTGCTTGCCTGGGCACTCTGCCTATAGTGCCTCGTGGATGGGGTAGCTCTGCTTGTTCATTTGTGCTGAATATGAGAAACCTATTTTCTTTGTTGAAGCCAAGGATCTGTGTGAAGGATTAGTTGGATGCATACTTCTTAAGGGAACTAGCTGTTTACGCAAGCAAGGCCTACAGTAAGAACAAACAAAGCCATTTACGTTGCAGAGTGTGGGGGACACTACCCTGTCTCATCACTTCCCAGGGACAACGTGCCCTCATTTCATCTCACCAGCACGCACACAATCTGGGGTCTAAAAGTGCTATTTTCCAGCATAAAGCTACTTCTCACAGTTTTTTTTTCTTCCCAGAACAAATGTTCCAGCCTCTTTAGAGCATCTCACAAACTTTTTTTTTTAATCCCCCCAACCTCCTTTGTGGCAGATATTGCACATCAAAATCCTTAGCACTAGATGAAAGTTTCCATCTTTGATGAACAGGAAACGATTAAAAACAGTGAGGTTACAGAGATCATTTCACCTGAAATAGGAAGTGGAAAAAGATTGCTGGAATGGAGTATCTAGCTGGACACGGACATCATGTTTGGAGAGCAGTTATAAATACAAGTGACTCTATGATAAAGGAATCAGTGCTGGTGTTTTGCCCATCTCCAGGGCAACGATTAACTGTATTTCATGGTCATGGTTCTCCCAAGAGTTCTGTAAAGCTGTGGACCTGAGAGCCATGATCACCTGTCTCCCATTTGCAGGGAAATGAGCAAAATTGCCTGAGAGAAAAAAGTGTGTATTAGCACATTGCAAGTAAGTTACAGTCCACAAACTACACTGATTTCATGCTCAGCTCTTGCTACACCTGAGATTTGCATAACCCAGTGCTGGGGGAGTTTTTGGGGGAAAACCATGATTCCAGCCTGAAGTCAAGCCAAACTTTCGGTGACTACAGACTGGGAAAGCTGCCTTTGTCAAATGCAATCCAGTTTCTCTTTCTCAATAGCATTTAAAGGACAAACATGTTCTGTTCTGCAGCCCTGGAACTCATTCTTCGTGGTTAAGTCGTTACCTGTAAGGACTTTATAAGGGTTATTGGAAGTTTAGCTTTACAGTAAGTAGACTGTAATTTACACAATAAAATGAAGTCCCTGGCTTAATTACTCACCTCACCTGTTGAGAGCATTTCTCAGTTCTCGGGTCAAGGTTTTTTTATCTTAGGGCCATAACTATAGGGTTGACATGGCTATGAGACACTTTTGAACCCCTCAGAATGAAGTCTTCTTGACTACACCTATTGAGGGACTCACCAAAAACAATGAATGGTGTTTCACAATCGGAGTGGGTGTATTTCACTAACTGATATGTAAAGAAAGGAGTGGCAAGGTAGCAGCCCAAAACCGGAGGGGCCTCTGGAGAAAGGTAAGCTCCTAAAAGGAAGGGCAATTTCACCCAAATCCTGAGACACTGTGAAAACTTAGGCACAGCAAGGTGCTTGGCCTGGACCAAAGTAAGGGCAAAGGTTTCCTTACTCACTTGGCACAGTGGCACTTGCCAGTAATCCCAGCAGCTCAGGAGGCTGAGGCAGGAGGATTGCAAGTTCAAAGCCTGCCTCAGCAACTTAGCGAGGCCCTAAGCAACTTAGTGAGACCCTGAAAAGGGCTAGGGATGTGGCTCCTTGGTTAAGTGCCCCTGGGTTCAATCCCTGGACAAAAAAAAAAAAAAAAAAAAAAAAAAAAATTGTCCAGGGAGCTAGAGCAGCGGGAGATAGGACCTCACAGCTAATACTGAATCCACCCCCATTTAAAGAATTAAAGAGAGGAAAAATCAGAGTCGCACAAGACTGATGCCTTCTGGCTTGCCCCAGGCAAAATCCCAGCCAGACCCTTATAGCCTGAGAGAGCAGAACTACACAGACCCAACCAGACCAAGGCGAATAGGACCCTGCAAGAAGAAAAAGTATATTTATAGGTATTAATGGAGTCACTACAACAGTAATAATTCAAATGTCAGTAGCTAGCTCTGGCTCTTGCTTAGTTAAGTGCAGGAACTCTGACCCTGGCGAATTCTGCCTACCTTCCAGGGCTTTCTGGGAAAGCCCAGGTGATGTTTCAAAGGGATTCACAAATAACTGCGATTTCCCATCCCAGCTTTTGTGTTACCATCCAGTGCCCGGGCTTCCCTCTATGCTCCCCCAACCCCCGTCTTGAACCAACCCCAACAATTCTGGAATCTGGGCCAACGCTGTGTCTTTTAGTTGGAGCTTTTAATCCTAAAGGAACCTAACTGGTATCTTCTTCTTCTCTGGGCACCAAAGCATCCCAGGTCTCACAGCTCCTTCTACGTCTCCTTTGTCCCTGTCTCTCTCTGGGAGTGTTGCGCTGGAGTCCCGATGGACTGGACTGATCTACTTAGGAGCTGAGATCTGAAATGGATATGCTGCTTTTCTCTCCACCTCATCCCTTTCCCACCCCTTTACTCTCCCCCAGCCTTCCCTCTACCCATTATGCTTCGAAATAGCAGGTGAACTCCAGTAAGCTCCTGGGGTGGAGGGGCTAGACACCACCCTCTGAGTCCTAAGGCTGTGGTCATTAAAAGGTTTATCCACAGCCTTGTGGCTCAGGCTGTGAAGGCAGACCTGGATCTGATTACAGCTCCACCACTTCTTGCCTTGTCCTTGAGCAAGTGACTTAACCTCTTTGTGGCCTGGTCTCCTCAGTTACCAAATAGAGATAACAAAGGACTTAGCTCACAGGGTTGTGGTTAGAATTCCACGAGATCGTTCAGTTATTTCTTCCTTGTAAAAATATTTTATTGAGGACCTAGAGTATTCTACATATTGTTCTAGACATTAGGGATATAACAGAACAAAAAACACAAGACCTCTGTCCTCTTGGAGCTTAAATTTCAGATGGCGATAACACAATACACAGGGATATAATAGAATACGATGTTGGCTTGTGATAAACTCTAAATCACAAAGCCTGATTAGGGTATAGAGAGTGACAGGGAGATGTTTCAGATGGGATCATTAGGAAGACTTCTTTGAGGAGGTGACATATAAACAAAGATCTGAATATAGAATACTTAGCATGTCCCAGGCATAAAATATTTGATAACTGGGACATTAATATTGCTTTCTAGGTTCTTGTCTTCAAGATTCTCATGGGCTATGAACCTGGAAATGTGGTAGGTGCTTCAATTTATTTATCATAATACAGCTCTGTAACAACATCTTAAAAACATTATCTCATTTCACAAACACTATCAATTTCAATTTAATTATTTATTTTAATTAATTTAATCAATTATTTGATTTGATCACTGTAGCTTAGTAGTTCACCCTGATCACTTTACTACTTAGTGCTAGAGGAAGGTCCTGAACTGGGTGTTTTGACCTGTGGTCTATTTAGCCCACAAATAGCCTGTCAGTACCTGAGAAGGGCAGCGATACAGTTCCTTTGGTGGAGCCACTGTTTATCTGCTTTGGTAGAATCTGGGGAAGAAAGGAACGAGGAAGGAAGGAAGGAAGGGAGGGAGGGAGGGAGGAGATTTTAGTCAATGACACTATGTCACTCAGGAGCATAATTTTCTTGGTGGTAGGTAGGACAGCACGGATAGTATCACCTGTAAATAACCCAACTTGTTTGTTAAAATATCATTCATAATCTGTCATGTTTTAATGTGATTTTAAAAAATTACTTTGAACAAACTTCAGCATGGCTGTGCTTTGTCAACGTGGTTCAACATTGGTATTAAAAAGCATGGGTAGTCTCACTCACTGCTCAGGAACCTCTGCCACCTTATATTACAGTAAGGTCAGTTAAGTGTGTTCCTTGAATCATTTGTTTTGCAGGACTCTATGTCACAATCCTGGGAAAGCACTATAGGCCAAACTTCTTTGCTGGAGATTTATAATCATATTCATAAATGAGGTTAATGGACTGAAGAAGTTCAGCCGCAAAGAAATCTGATGAACCTTTGTCCATTCATATGTTTTTGCTTGCAGAACTTTTTTCTACCTTGATGTTTGCTAACCTAAACTTTTCAGAATGCTACTATAAAGGAAGGACTCTTAAATTATCATCATTTTGTCTTAGAATCCTACAATCTTAAAGATAGCTCAGGAGTAGACAGCAAGTAAATATGGGGTGCAAGACTGAAACTCCTGTCAGAGACATATTTGGCTTATTCTCCAGCTTATCTATAAAAGAAGTGCTCCTGTTTCAAGTATCACAGAGGTGTTGAATTATACAAAGTTTTCAGAACTCTTTTTGGGGGGAGGTTGTTTTTAGAATCTCAAACTTTGGAGGTGGAAAGTGATCTTAAAAAACATTTCTTAACTACCAGTTTCCAACCATGTTGTCAAAAATACACCCATTGTAAGATTTGTTCAAAGTAATGTTTAAAAACACACGAAAGTACAACAGATTATGAAGGATATTTTAACTAACAAATTAGGTTATTATCCCTATCATGTTACCCCACTTTTACCCTTTGAATTCCGGTTTCCTTTCTTGAATGGGAGGGAGGGTGGAGTTCCTGCTGGGAACTGCACACACTGTACAGCCTCTTTTGTGGGTTCCAAGGGGCACACCCTTGCGAGTGTGTCATGCGTGTAAATCTTATCTCTCATGTCTGCTATCTGATGGAAGAAGATTAAGCAATGCTGAACACGAGCACCATGTTTTATACTTGAGAAGATGGAGGCCTAGAAAGAGAAAGTAGCGTGCCTGGATCATTCAACCAGCAGAAAACTCTGTAGAACTAAGACCCAGATGTCCTGTCTGCTGCCTCTGAATAATCTGGTCTCTTCTGAAGTACTTGTCTCAGACCAGGTTCCCTAGTAAGCAGAGCCTGAGCTGAGAATGCTGGTTTTAGTGATATCCTGGGGCAACATCCCAGACCCCACTCCATCTAGAGTTCTTCTGAGTTGCACCATGAAAGGGTCAATCCTCCAGTATAGAATAGGCCGCCTCCTAAACCCAAACGCATGTGCTAAGCATTGTGTTCCTTTCAGAGTTGTATAAAGTACAAATATGAAAATTTCTTAGATAGGATAACCTAGCATGCCCCAGGGCACTGGAGTCCTGAGAACTTCACCAATGTGGCAAGTGTTCATCGCCTACCCCTTGAAGGCTACGTTCCTTCACAAGGCATCCAGAGAATCTGCCACTTCTCATGTGGCTTCATCAACACTGTAGTGGACCTTTGTGATGTTCCGCATAGTTGTCAGGTGGTCCAGGTCCCTTTGGACTGTACTGTGACATGGAGAGGAAAATAAATACAGCCCCAAGGCAAAATTATTCTTCATGTCCATGACAACTGCTGTGAAGCTTTTGCTTGTTTGTTAGTCCTGGGGATAGAACCTAGGGCCTCACACGTACCAGGTAAGCTCATAATGCTGAGAAAACACTCTCTTCTTTCTGATGGCATTTAAACTATTTGCCAGGTAATAGCTAAACACCATGTGTTTGAGGATGTGTTAGTCTTCTTTAGTGAAAATAGCTGCAGTTATGGGAACAACTTGGTTAAAGTTTGTAGCAGTACCCCTGATCCAGTTTTTTCAAGAGCATGGGTTGATAAATTAAATAAGAATATAATGAGAACAACTACATTTTTTTTTTAGAAAGGGATAGTGAGAGAGAGAGGAAGACAGAATCAAATTTTATTTAGTTTTTCACGTGGCTTTCATTGCTCTGACACTTTGTTGTGTACGTGGTGCTGGAGTTAGAACTAGCATCCTTGCATCCTTGTGCTTGCCAGGCAAGCACCAGAACTACTGAGACACCTCTCCAGCCCTGTCCCTACATCTTTTATGTCTTCAAGGGTGGCACCAATTTCCCATTCCCTCTAGGATACAGAGGGTTTTGATATACTCTTTTTTTTTTTTTTAAAGAGAGAAGGACAGTGAGAGAGAGGGAGAGAGAGAATCAATTTTTATTGAGTTTTTCACATGGCTTTCGTTGCTCTGACACTTAGTTGTATGCATGGGTGCTGGGGTTTGAACCCGTGTGCTCACGCATGCTGGGCAAGCGCTCCAGCCCCTTGATATACTCTCTTGACCAATGAAAGAGGGCAATTTTGGGGATTTCCTCATGGTCTTTCCTATCAAAATTGCTTTCACTCTGGTCACAAAAACAATTTAAGTGTACTGTCAGCTGTTCACAGAGTCTGTCCCATTTATACATTTGGGAGTTGGGCAGATGACCATTTGGGTAGATCTGTGGACACAGTTCATCAACTATAGGGAACTAGTCAGGACTCCATTTATTACATAATGGCATTTTGAGTTTTTATGCATCAGATCACCTTTGATCTTGTATCTAATAGCACTGGATTCCTCTTTCCCCTGTGTATGATATCTTTGCAAATAGCCAAGGTTCCCTTTGGGGAAGAACTGGGGGAATCCCTGCAGCATATACCTGATATGATGCTTCAGCCTCTTCTCACGTGAGGACCCAACCCCTATTGTCATTCAGTGGGTCCTAAATCTGGAAATTGTCTCAGGTCTGGAAACTGCACCAGAGATCCTAGTTTTCCATTAGCAAACTATGGCTGACCTGAGTCTTGTTCATCCCCCAACTTTTTTTTTTTTTGAGGATTAAATATGGGGTTTTTAACCACTGAGCCACATTTCCAGCCCATTTTTTATTTTGAAACAGAGTCTAAGTTGCTGAGGCTGACTTTGAACTTGCAAACTTCTGTCTGAGCCTCCAGAGATGCTGGGATTATAGGCATGTGCCACTGCAACTGGCTCGTTCATCTCTTGTTAATCTCATTTGATTTTATACGTTAAGCAAATGTTCTTGTTTTTCACAATCTATCTTTCCCCTAGGGACAACATGACCTGTTGGCTGCTTTCATAAGATACATATAGGTCAGACCTCTCGGGGTGCTATTCCAATGTTGCTGTCCATCACAGTAATTGCATCCACATTGCTTCTGATGTGAAGGGTTACCACCTGCCTCTGCTACCTGAGACCTTATTATTTTCGTTGATACTGGGGAACCAGTTCTGGAATAGCATCTTCTATTGTCAGCCCCAGTCTCGGTAGTTCTGGTATCCACCCTCAGCCCTTCCCAGTACATTCCTTTTCACCTTGGTAAATGGAGGAACATTGTCAGTGGGTGGGTTTTCCAGTCTTATGTAATTGACCCATTGTAGCACACTCAGTACTTTAATCCCTTCCTGTGCAATAACTCCACAGCCTATTAGGCATTTTGGCACCTCTAACTTATTTCATGCAACCAATCACTTTTTCTAAGCTGCTAATAACTACTCCAGCAATATATTAGATGTGTCTCCTAGGGTTCTTAACCCCATTTTCGCAAACATTCTCTTATCCTCCCATCTCTGTCCAGCGTTCTCATGTCCCACTCACCCAGTTATTTATACCTCCTTTGGCACATTATTCCTCTCCTTTCTTTGCAGGCCTGTACCAAGTGATATTTGGCTATATGTCTGGTGGTCAAGAGGGAACGTGATAGTCGATCCTAAGAATAGCAAGCATTATCAGATAAGGCACCTGTCTCCTTTGAGGCCTCAGTATTATCTTCAAGAAAAAAAAGAGGGGTTACTCTCTAAGGGGAGTGGATCATTTATGCATTCCAAGAGGATTTGGAGAAATCTGATACCTGAATCCCAAGTCTTAGGGTTCCACTGTTTTCCTTTCAGTGTCCACCAAGTGGCATTGGTATTTGCCTAAGCTAAGAATTGTCTGCGTTGGAGTTTCGCTTTCCTGACAATTAGGTTTAGCTCTGTCTACTGTCTCTGCCAGCAGGAGGTGAGTGCCTCTAAGTGGCACCAAAGTGATGCTCTGCTTTAAATTGCTGATTAATCTGAACTGTTTTTTCTCCTCAATGAATCAATGACACTTAGCAGCCGTCTCCAGATTCCATTGTCTTTGATTTACTATTTGCACCTTATCTCTCAAATGCCAGAGACATTGCACTAACTAGTACAAACTCCTCTACCCACATTCTGCTTTCATAAGACACATATAGGTCAGACCTGCCAGGGTACAGGTCTCAGCTATTGTACAATTATGGCGTGCCAGACATGGTGGCCACTTTACCTGTTTCCAAGAGAGGTCCTCATCGTCATCTATCAGTGAGTGATCCATTTCCGGGATCCCATCCTTAAAATTCAGTTCTACACCCACCGTGGAAACCAACTGTCTTTGAAAAGCCTAAGTGGGGCATTCTTTCGAAAGTAACTTATTGAAAAATTGCTCTCAAGGGAAGGAAATCGAAGGAGACAGACCAGAGCAAAAGCAGAAGAAAAAAAAATAAAAAAGCTAAGCGAAGATATATAGTCGCAGCTGGAGCCTAACTGTCTGGTCCCACAGAATTTCTGGAGCACAAATTGCACTAGATGGTTGCGCCACCTTTGAGGCCACATATCAGCCTTTTGAATCTCTGTGTCAGTCCTTGGCTGCTGGCTGCCCTGGGGTATGAGAGGTCATGAATCCATAAGGGAAAGCTGGGGAATGAGCGTCAGCCTGATGGAGAGAATCTAGGCTGGACACCAATGGTGTCCATTACAGATAACTTCTGTAATGAAAACTCAGGTCCCTTGGGGGTAGATTTGATATCAGGAGCAGCCAAA
This sequence comes from Aplodontia rufa, assembly GCA_004027875.1. Taxonomy (NCBI): domain Eukaryota; kingdom Metazoa; phylum Chordata; class Mammalia; order Rodentia; family Aplodontiidae; genus Aplodontia; species Aplodontia rufa. The sequence continues at coordinate 14,939 of PVKS010019972.1, read as the reverse complement.
AAATTATTTGGATCCAACTTGGCAGGTAAGGTTAGTGAGCAATATAGTATTTTTGTTTTAAGAGAGAGGGACAGTGAGAGAGAGAGAGAGAGAAAGAGAGAGAATCAACTTTATCTAGTTTTTCATGTGGCTTTTGTTGCTCCAACACTTCATTGTGTATACGGGGCTGGAGTTTGAACCTGCGTCCTCCTGCATGCCAGGCAAATCCAGTCACTGCTGAGCCTCCGCTCCAGCCCAGTATTATATTTTTTTAAAACTACAAAACATTTTTAAGGATGATAATAATACTTTATACAAAGTATTTCCAATGTAAACTCTAAACCATTTTGCATGCAAATTACCTTAAAGGGATTCCAAATCTTTTTCTTCAAATGGCATTGTCATTAAGCGTATAATTAATCACTCTTGTGAGGACAATACTCACGCTGAGAATTATGAATAAAAATCAAGGTTAATCTCAAGAATGTGTGAATAAAAATCAGGTTAATCTCATTAGAGAAAAATAGCTCATAAAAATAAGCAGACAATTTAACATTAAAAGAAATATAAGTGGCCAAAAAAGATTTTAAATAGAGTTTGAAGAAATGCATAGTAAAAAATGGAAACATCTTTCCCTTGTCTTTTATGTTTGTAAAACTATCACTGAGGATTAATCAACATAAGCACTCTTCCAGCAACTGAATGGATATAAATGTCTTGGAAAATAATTCACCAACACGATTTAAAATTCTGAATAAAATTTATATACTCTTGACCAAATAATTGAATTTCTGATATTTATTACAGGGAATTAACCAGAGATTTCAACAAAGTTTTATATTAAAGACATTGAATGTTATTTTATATTGGTGAAAAATTAAAATCTTAATTTTCCAAAAATTTTAGAATGGGTACACAAATTCTGGAACATTCCAATGAAAAAGTACTGTACCTTGGGATTGCCTAAGTTTGAATTCTAACTCTGTCCTCCCCTAGTAGTGTTACCTTGGACAAGGTCATTAACTTATTAATTAATTAATTAGGAAACAATTAAATGCTTAAAAATGAACATTATGATATTTGCAAAGGTTGCTATGTGAAGTAGTTAAAAGAGCAACTGGTTCATAGAAGTGCTAATATTATTGTTTAGAGAATTTTAATAATATAGATGCATTAATTCATAAATATTTATATGTAATATGCTAACTAAGTGAAAAATCAGGATATGAAGCATAATTATAATATGATGTTAGTTTGGAAAAATGCAGTGTATATTAAACCAGTGGTTCTCAAACAGTTGGCTTTCAGGACAGCTTCATATTCTCAATAATTATTAAGGGTCCCAAAGAATTTTTGTTTGGTATGAGTTATATTATCAGTATTCACTGTGTTCGAAGTTAAGATTGGAAAACTGAAAAACATAGGCAGGCTCAAGCACAGAGCTGTGAGAGCTATGAGATCATCATGTCAGGAGCTTCTGGAAAACTCCACCGTGCACCCCTAGAAGAACGGAATGAACAGACAGGAAATGGCTTGGTATTGTTATGAAAATACCCAGATCCTCAGGGATCCCTAGAGGTTCTTTTGATCACACTTCGATGATACTGTACTATACTACAAATTATTAATATAAATGATTTATGTAATTTATTGTCTTTTGTATTTTTTAACCTTTCTCAAATAAGCATTTATGATTTCATAGTCACACAATGTAAGGATAACTAACGAACATGTTTATTAATTTATAGTCACCCCACAGGTACACATTTCAGTTGGAGTGGAGTTTCTATTACCTAAACACAGTCCTACATTTTCTTGATCTCCAAGAGTGTTCCTCAGATGTTTTTTTTTTTAAAGAAAGAGAGAAAGAGAGAGAGAGGGAATCAATTTTATTTAGTTTTTCATGTGGCTTTTTTCGTCCTGATACTTTATCGTGTATGTGGTGCTGGGGTTTGAACCTGCATCCTAACCCATGCCAGGCAAGTGCTGTAACCACCAAGCCACTGCTCCACTTCCTTCAAATGATTTTTTAAGACCTCCAGGGATAGAGGAACAATGGGTCCTATGCTGTGTCATTTGCTTTGGAAGCTTTTCATAAACCAGACAGCAATGAATGAGAATTGTCAAGAACTGTCTGGGAGAAGCTATATAATAGGTAGAGAGCAGCTGATGGGCAGCCTTTTTCTGAACCTGCTTATCCTTCACAACATAGGGGGACTTCGCCACGAGTTCACACAGGCCCTCTCCTTGTCTTCTCTCACTGTAAGTTGATCCCACGATCCCAACCCATGGTCGCTTTTGTTTTGTTCAGAATTGTGTTCGCACGTTTGTCAGATGAATAAGCATATGCGCAAGAGGAGCCTGAAAGCTGGCAAAGGGAGCTATGCCAAAAGCCCGTGCGGAGCGCTGTGTGTGCATGGTTCCATCAGCCTCCTGCACCTCTCTGAGGTGGGTCCATTATCCCTGCTTTGCAAACAAGCACAGAGAAGTTCAGAGAGTTTCAGTCACTTGACTGAGGTCACCCTGAGTGGCAGAATCTATTTACCTAACTCCGTGTCACTCCACCTCTTTCCAACTGTCTATGCGAAGAAGAGAATGGGACAAAAGCTAGTAAAAATACCGACATTTGTACCAGTGTTTTCCTTTATACAATGTATATTTTCTTTTTTTATATATTATTAAAACTGTCATTTATTTATACTTTGGGGAAAACACAAGTTATATAATTCTGTATATAATGGAGTATGAGTTCAGAGGTGCCAGAGGAGGATCCCACTCCAGGAATTGCTGGGGGCAAAGATTACCTGGAATTCTGATGTTAAAGTCTCCCATTTAGAAATTCCTGCCTCTCTCTGAAAACCTGTAAGATGCAGTTTTGTGAATATAGGTTACCCTGTATAGGGGATGCAGGACAGAGATGGAGTGGAGAAAGAAAAACACAGTGGCTGAGACCCACTATGTAAGGGTGGAAACAGCCCACAGTAGCATGCTTCTGGGGGGAGTGAGGGCATCTGACCCTCCACCCCAACAGGTGCCCTGGCAACTGAAACCTGGGAGCCAGGAGGAAGTTCCTTTAGGGGCTGAGTTGACGCTCAGGCTGCTTGAAAGCCATGCTTGGGAGGGATGGAGGAAGCAGATGGACCCAGGCTTCCTTAAGTAGGTCAAAGTCTCTGCAAAGACCTGAAGACATTCTTTCCCCCAACACCTCAGCAGAACCCTAAACCGTGAGATACTTGTGTGACTTCAGTGAACACAAGCAAGATGGAGTCTTGGGAACATGAACCCCCCAAAAAAAACCCACAAAACAAAAGCACTGTCCCTAAAGAACTGGAGAGGATTTGGAAGTAGAAAGTTAAGACAGGGCTAAACGTGAAGAAGAGTTGGACAAACGAACTAAGTGACCAGAAAGGATTTTCAAGGCATCGTGGGAGAAGAATGCACCTATTTGGTGAGAAGTGTTTACTTACTGTTAGAATGCTTCACTGAGCCCATACCCATTGAGGTTACATTGGCCCTATTGCTTGACCTTAGCATATTTGTGCTTTCTGCTTGGAATGCTTTATGCAATCTTTACCTGTCTATCAAAATCTTAGGACTCAGCTTATAGATTGCTTCCTCCAGGAAGCCACAAATGATTTCTCCTGCTCACCCCTTCATCTCCTAGCCAGATATGGATTATGATGCTGTGTATCCATAATATTCTGAGCATCTTTGTACTAAATAAACTGACCTGAAGTAATCTGAATATGTGACTATCTCTCTGGCTAAACTGACATTCATTGAAGGGTTGTATCTTATTTATTTTTGTATCCCCCATGGCTGGCACTTAGTAATATCTTAACATCCATTGCATTAATTGTGTTGATTCTCTATGCCCCCACCTCCCCACACCATTGGTTACTCATATGCATTTAATGAAAGGTTAATTCTTTTCTATAGGATAAGGAACATACTATAGGAATCAGCCCTAAATTCTAGTCCTGGGCCTACCACTGCTTAGGTTTGTAGCCTTGGGTAAGTTACTCAAACTCTCTGTAAAAAAAAAAATAAGAAAAAATCAGAATGCACAGGTGTACACTCAGGGTCTTTTTTGGGATTTGCTGCTCCCAGGCCAAATTCACCTGCTATAAGGAGGGTGGGCAAGGGAAGTGGCAGGCTGGCAGGAGAATTGGCATACAGGGAAAATGGCGCTGGACCTTGGCTGGGAAACTGCTTATATCTATTGGAGCTTGTCTGCCAGCGTCTTGATTGCCTGTTCTTTTTGCAGACTAGCTGCCCTGTGCCCTGCCCCTTAGTCAGCCACCATGGCCTCGTGTCTGAAGCCACACCCCCAGCCAGCAGCTGCAGAGAAACCCAACATTCTGACCTTTTTGGTGATATAGGGCATAGATTTCCATCTGGTTACTTCCTGCTGTTTATGGGGCATCATGGGGAGGGGATGGTTCGGGTGTTGGCTCGGTGGGGAGGCGGCTGTAAGTGTGCAGGAGCCTTTCGTTGTATGTTACTCCAGTGATCTTGCTTACATGGTTTCAGGTGAACCTGAGGAAACAGGGAGCAGTCATTAGAAGGAGTCTTATCATTAATATGGGAGTAAGGATGGGGGTCAGCCAGGTGACAAGAGTGGAGTTTAGCCATCCTGGCAAAAGGTCATTTGATTATTGCTGCTTAAGCCTCTCGTTCAGATGTTCTTCTCCATCAGTCCAGTTTCACTGATGTAGCAGCCTTTGTTCATCATCAGGAGATCCAGTGTTTGGGGGTTCTGTAAGGAAACTTGGGTGACAGATGTTATTGGTCTTTGTAGGGAGGCCAGGGAGGCAGCAGATGCCTCCACTGCCTCTTGGAGTTGCTGTTCTAGCCTCTGGGTGGCAGTGACTGACTGCATCCTCCTGCTCCTAATCTGGAGGCAGTGAGTGAGGCGGCTAGGTAGAGTCCGACCACCACTGACAGAAAAATGGCCTGTTTCATCTTAGGGGGGGGATTCTGAGCAAGTCAGATTAGGGGAACCCCCTCTAAAGCTGGCATTTAGAAAAAAAAGCCATTGCCTTTGTTGGAAAATGTCCATGTAGGACTGAGTTTTGGTTATACTCTCCTGCCGGGTGTTTAAGACCAACTTGATCAAAATTGATCTCGTTCCTGTCTATTGCTACCAGTCAGCTGAGATTGTCAGGGTCATTCTTGAGGAATTGTGAAAAGCCTTTTAGCTCTTTTACCAGGTATGGCACCTGCCAGGATAGATCAGGGTCTTGCTGACCACATGGGGCATCAGGGACACTGCCCATGAATGATCATCCTCTTTGCAGTGTGTTCACTGGTTGGCTTTCTGTTCTCTATGGTCACCTGATCCCCCTGATCGGGAGGCCATGTCACTTAAGAGTGGTCAAGCCTGTAGAGAAGTTCCATTGCCCCCTGAGTTTTGCTGACCAAACAGGGCAAGGGTCAAAACATTGACTATTTTTCCTTAGCCCTTTAACTGTCTTAACTTTGGTCTCCTTAATTTGGTGTTTAACATCCAGCAGGCCAGATTCACCAGTCTTAAAGTGGAAATACTATGTTATAATCCTCATTTATAAAATGGAGCTAAATTTCCCCATCTTGCTGGTCTGTTTTAATAATGTAATGAGCTACTTATGCCTCTGGTGCAGTTTCTGGCACAGAGTAGATGCCTAGTAACTATTAATTCCTTTTCCCTCTAGTAATACATCATGGTAAAAGGTCGCACAGCCTGGCAGAGCTGGGCAGGCAGTATTTGGCCTAGATAGGAATAAATTCTACTGCCCTCTAGGGGCTGCCTGAGTAAAGGAGACCTTCCCAGTGTCATGTACAGAGCTCCCAGCAGGAGTCCTTCATGATCCACGAAGGGGGAAGAGGGCAACCTGTCCTAGGAGAAACTGAGAATCCACCTCCACCTTCTCCTGTGGCAGGCACGCACCAAGGCATGCTCAAGAGATGGCTTTGGTAAAGGGGACTTCAGTGGAGAAGACATAATAGGAGTGGCTGTAGGAAGCGCCCCTAAGCAGGGAATACACCTGTCTGTCTCAGAGAAGTCCGGCTGGCTGGTGTTCAGGCTCACCTCAGCTCCTCCTGTCTTGAAGCACAGCCCCCCTAAAGGCTCCCCATGTTGAACCAGGACAAACGACCACAACACTGAAAACCAGAGGAAGCTTAATGGAAGGGATAACACTGGATGAGGAAGAACAAGTCGAAGATTTAAGGGGGCCCAGGGGCCCACTGGGGCTGTGAGATTGGAAAACCCCTGATATGCTAGGAAGGTCGAAGTTACTCAGGAAGAGAGAGGTTTCCCGAGGGGCCAGGAGAGCAGAAGCCATTCCAGATTCTGTGCTGAAGGTGGTCTCTGCAGACCACAGGAAGCTACAGAGCTGGAGGTCCATCTGAATCCAATGTCAGTTATCAGGGACACCCTGCTGGTAAAGGGCTGCACCTTCCTGCCTCCTGATGGTAAGAGCAAAGTCAGAACATTTGGCAGAGACCCCTAATTGTTCTCTGATACACCCTGTCCTTCTTCCTCAGCCATAGACTCTCTTCTGTATTTTAGCTCAACGTGTGGCTGCCAAAGACTACGTTTCCCGGCCTCCTTTGCAGGGAAACTTGGGCATAAAACCAGTTTCTGGTCTGTAAGATGGATGCAGGAGCAGGTACATAACTTTCATAACATGTTCTCAAAGGTAGGGAGTCTGCTCTCCTCCTTTCAGCTGACTTGGGATGCAGACATGATGTCTGGGGCTGGAGAAGCTATCCTGGACCATGAGACAGGATCTTTATGTTGAAGATAACATAGCCGAAAGCTAGGATTCTTGGTCTGGGAAGACTGTGGAGTTGCCATAACAATGGGCCACACCTTATCATAACTGACATGAGGGGATCCATGATAGTTTCAAAAGCCCAGATCTTCCATTTCATTGGGGGGAAATAAACCATGTAAGCTAATAATGTTGAGTAACATCTACTGAATGCTTACTGTGTCTCAGCTGCTGTCCTAAACACGTTACCTGCATTAGTTCACTTAATCCTCACAATAATCCCTTGAAGTAAGTGCTACGTTATCCTCGTTTCATAGATGAGGGAACAGGTAAATAGGTGTGAGGTGAAATAACTTCTCGTTACTCAATTCAACATCTTGGGAAGGACTTTTTTAAAGTGTAGGTGTGAACTGATAAAAGGGAATTCTTTTATTTATTATATTAGGAACCCCTACTCTAAATTGGGAGTCTCCAGACTTTCTAGATGTCATGCCCCTATCAGCAAAAGGTTTTGAGGTATGCAATCCTCAACGTTGGGAGTGTGTGTACGTACGTGTGTGTGATCATGTTGAAATTTACATAGAGTGCTCTAAGAATGGATTCTTTTTATTGGTTCTTTTGAGTTATACATAATATTAGGATTCACTTTTGCATTATAAAAGCATAGAATACAATTTGCTCTAATTCAGCCTCTAATAGTTCCTTTTCCCCTCCCCTCTGCCCTCCCTCTCTTCCTTTCCCTCTACTTTATTAATCTTTCTGCTATTTGTAGATATTCTTTTAAAGACAGAGAGAGAGAGAGAGAATCAACTTTATTTGATTTTTCATCTGATTTTCATTGCTCTGACACTTAGTTGTGTATGTGGTGCTGGGGTTTGAATCAGGGTCCTCATGCATGCCAGGCAAGTGTGATACCATTGAGCCACCCCTCCAGTCCCTGTAGATTTTTTTTAAATTAGTGCCTTATGTATATATATATAAAAGTGAGATTCGCAGTGATGTGTTCATATATGTACATAGGGAAGTTAGGTCAGATTCATTCCTTGTTCTTCCTTTTCCTGCCCCTCCTGCCTCCTCCTCCTTTCCCTTCCTCTACTCCAGTTTGAGGAATTTTCCCTTTTTCTTTTCTTTCTTTCCCCCACTCCTTATTTAGGACCAGCTTCCACATATCAGAGAAAACATCTGAAGTTTGACTTCTTGGGTCAGGCTTATTTCACTTAGGTCTCCAGTTCCTTCCATTTGTGGGAAAATGCTGTCATTTTCTTCTTCTTTATAGCCGAGTGAAACTCCATCGTGTATCTATACTACATTTTCTTTATCCATTCATCTGTTGATGGGCACCTGGGCAGGCTCCGTAGTTTGGCTATTGTGAATTGTGCTACAGTAAACTTTGATGTGACGGCATCCCTAGAGTGTGCTGATTTTGGATTTTTGGGGACATATATTGGGTCATAGGTGGTTTCAAGGAATGGATTCTTGTACTGAACTCTGTGGTGTTCCACCCAGACCCCCTCTTTAGAGCAGATACCACCATTTCCCAGCAGGTGGGATACATCAGTTGCTGATGCCTTACAACTGTATTTCTGATTGGAAACTGTCCTTGATCACAGAAAACTGCTCACCCAAGGTCATGCCCTCTCAGGAAGTGGTTCACAGCCTTTACCTGACTGGTGGGTATAAGGCTCAACTCCTTTGCCTCGATGCTGGACCACTCCAAAGGGCCATCCAAGCCCCAGAGCTCCCTCTAGGGTAGCTGAGGTCTCTCCTGCATGTGCATTTATTTCTCTGCCCTGTCCTGTCGTCCTCACTTCCATTTAGTGTATCTCTTTGGTCTTGACCACTCCCCAGGGCACCTGTGCACAGCTCTGTGTTTCTGAGTTTGCTTCTAGAGGGTGCCCAGTTTTATAGATTATAAAACATACTTCCAAATAAACAAGGATGAAATGAAAATAAATAAAAGGAAGTATAATAGTTTCTATTTATACTCCAACAGTTGTCTTGTGCACACCTAAACTATGCCTACCTGCTTTAGAGGTTATGGTCCCAAATTTACAACTGAGCATATACTTCACCTTAATCCCCACCCTGGGATGGGAGGCAGAGACCAAGGAGGAAGAGCACAAGGAGGAGGGAGGAAAGGGAGAACTCCTTCAACACTTCCCATTCAATCAAGTTTAGATTCCCCTGGCATGTGGCTCCACGGTTCTAATCCTTCCCTTTCGGGACTTTCATCATATTTGCAATAACTTGTTTAATGACCATCTTTCCAAAGGACTGAAGATTGGTGAAGTCAAGTTCTATATACATCTCATGCATGGTTGTGTATTTCATACCTAAGAGTCCCCAGAATACAGTAGATGTTCAATAAATCTTTGAGAGAGGGGTGAGGGAGTAACTCACAGATGGACATTTGAAAGTAGACAAGGTCTCTGACTTTGTATATCTTCAGTCAAGGGGGTAGACATTCCTCAAACCAGAGCACATAGACATAATAATAAACTAAGGGAAGTACTCTTAGGAAAGAGGGTCTGAAAATGGCTTAGTCTACTGTGCACTTGGGGTAGTGGAGGTGGGGAGGTGAAGATGGCAAGAAAGTGTCATCAGAGCCCACCTCTCTGCAGGAGGAGGCGATGCTTGAGCTTCCGTGGATGGATCTGGTTACCTGGAGCCATTCCTCAACCCCACACTATTGACACTTTGGGCTAGATAATTCTTTGTTGAGGGCAGGAGCATGCATGACCAGGGGAGGCTGTCATGTGCATTGTAGAATCGTTAGCTACAGTCCTTCCCTTCTACACACTAATGCCAGTAACACCCCCTCTAAGTCCCAGTTGGGACAACCATGTTGTGTGTGGACATTACCAAACGTATCCTGCAAGGCAAAACCAGGTTGAAAATCTCTGAGCAGGAGGTACAGGCCAGGTAGTTGGGTAGTGAAAAAGGGTGGGAAGGAGAAAGATAAATGGAAAAGCATTTGCAGAGGTCACAGCATGGGAGAGCTGCGCTGCTGGAGGTCAGAGAAGCCCTGGGGAGGACTGGCCATGACTTTGAAGGGTAGAGAGGGCCAGACTCTGCAGGATGAGAATAAAGGAAATGAGCTGAATCCTGCAGGAGGCTGAGATCCAAAGAGGTTAACTTTGGAGGTCACCAGTGGTTAGCCAACGAATTAATGATAGAATGTGTGGGAGCTCAATGGCCAGGTAAGGTTAGTTGTCTACTTCCTGGTAAAGAAAACAGAACATGCAGAGAGAGGGTGGGAGCCTAAAGGGATAATGACAGAATCTCATGACTCTAATCATTGGGATCCAAAAATTAAGAAGCAAGCCTCCATAAATCCAGAGCCCTGAGACAACATTAATGGAACTCAGTTAGCACACGTAGCCTTTGCACCCCAGTTGGCTCCCAGGGCTGAGGAGAGGATGACAGATGAATCCTAAAGGGGCATAAGGATGTGCCAAAGGCTTCATTCAATAAATCAACTGACACTCCCGTGCATTTGCATTGTTAATGGTACTACCTAAACCTCAGTATCGCTGCAGAAACTTGTCAGGCAGCTGCCTCCCCATCTGTAACTTCCCAAGCATGTTGGCAAAGGGTAACAGGATGCTGAGTGGTTAGATCTGAAACCCATTTTAAAATCAGCCTGCAACTGGAAGGTAGGTAGAATTTCCAAAGTTTCTGGCAGGAAATGTGTATTTGTGCAGGCTCGATGCGCTAATGAGCACTCCCAAGTCACAGAACCCCCAAGGCAGAGCTGACTTGGAATAGGATATGAGGGTCTCCAGACCCAGATGCATTCTTGCCTGGGCATGAGCTATTAATTCACATTCTGCCATTGATTCATTGGCTAACCAGTGGTGACCTCCAAAATTAGCCTTTTTGGATCTCAGTTTCTTGCAGGTTCCAATGAATGTTGAAATAATTCTCTTCTATGGGTGTAGGGGTGGGATGCTGATATCAGAAGGATCTAGGGAGCTTAGTCAATGCATACCCCCAACCCATCTCCTCCTGAGACCTATATATTTTTGAGGGAGAGGGGTTTTGTCCATCAGGATCAACGTTGCTGGTTTTTTTCTCTTGCCTCAGGCTCCACTGTGATTTAATATAACACTGCCCTTGATCATCTCCTTTTTTAAAATTTTGATATTTTTTCCGCATAGACTTCTTTTTGCACTAATTTTAATTATTTAAAATATTGCACTCAAGCCAGGCATGGTGGCACATGCTTATAATCCCAGCAATTTGGGAGGCTGAGGCAGGAGGATCACAAGTTAAAAGCCAAACTCAGCAATTTAGTGATACCCTGAGTAACTTAGAGGGACCCTGTCCCAAAACAAAAAATAAAAAGGGCTGAAGAAACGGCTCAGAAATTGAGCACCTCTGAGTTTATTCCTTGGTAGCACCCCAAAAAATACGTGTGTGTGTGTGTGTGTGGGTGTGGGTGTGTGTGTGTGTGTGTGTGTGTGTGTGTGTGTGGGTGTGTGTGTGTGTGGGTGTGTGTGGGTGTGTATTGCATTCAAATATCATCTATCTGGACAGCTGGGCTTTTTTTTTTTCCTAAGGTGCCTTTTAAATTTCATCTCATTTTGAATTGTGGTAAAACAACAAAACATAAAATTTGCCATCACCATTTTTGAGGGCACAATTCAGGGACATTAGGAATGTTCACACTGTTTCGCAACCATTGCCACCAACCATCTCCAGAATTCTTCATCTTCCCACACTGAGATTGTACTCACTGTTCTGTAGCTCCCCATTCACCCCTCCTCCGATTCTCTGCAAGCCACCATTCTACCTGCAGACCCTGAACATGACAACTAGGTACCTTGCATAAGTGGAATCACACAGTATTTGTTTTGTGATTGGTTTGTTTCATTCTGCATAATGTCCTCAAAGTTCATCCTCGGTGGAGCATGTGTCAGGGCTTCCTTCCTTTCTAAGGCCAAATAATATCTCTGTGTGTTCGCGTGTGCGTATGTGCTTTGTTTTACATTCATTTATCCATCTGTGGATACTTGGGTTGCTTCTACCTTGGCTGCTGTAAACAGCAATGTTATGATCATGAGTAGAAAAGCATCTGTTTGAGATCCTGCTCCTTAATTCCTATTGGTATATAGCAAGAAGAAGAATTACTAGCTTATGTGACAGCTTTATTTTTAATTTCTTAAGGAAGTGCCAGACTGTTTTCCATACTGGTTGTACCATTTCGTATTCTCACTAATACTGCACAAGGATTCCAATTTCTCCACATTTTTACTAACCCTAGATATTTTTTGTTTTGTTTTGTTTTTGACAGTGGCCATCCTAATAGGAGTGAGGATGTATTATCCCCTTCAGTTTTGCAGTTGATGCATTAGAGACCCAGGCTTGCCCCTGAGAACAGATCATCACCCAGTGAGCCTTGGGTCCTGAAACATGTTCCTGCATCCCTCGTTTGGGATGATGCTGGAAAAATTACTGTGATTTGGATTAGGAGACTGGCTATAACATTTAGTAGTTGTGTGACCTAAGGCAAGATGTAACTTGACTGTGCCTTAGTTTCCTAGTCAATAAAAGGAAAACGACAATTTTATTTAGCTGGTAGAATTTTCATGAGGAGCAAATGGATTGGTACATACAAAGTTCTTAGACATCATAAGCTCCCTTTTGTGTAAATGATAGCTGCTGTTTCAGATCACACCTGCAGATCCAACTTATTTTTGCTTTCTAATTAACTAATTTCTTTGGAATGATAAAAATTTATAAAAAGTTGCAAAGACAGTAAAATAAGTGCCCATTTAACTTCCTCCAATATTAGTATCTTACACCAGCATGTACATTTGTCAAAATAAGAAATTAACGTTGGCGCATTAGCTAAACTACAGGCTTTATTTGCATTTCATTGGTTGTTCTATTAATGCCCAAACTAGTATACCACGTTGCATTTAGGGTAGAGCTCTTTTTATTTGTTTAGCTTTGTCCTGGTTATTTACCTGACTGTTTAGGAATTGGAAGCCGGATGCCTTTAGATGGAACATGGTTCTCCTTTCTGCCAGAATCAACCACCATGAAGATTGTCATGAATCTGCTTCACACATCTGCATTTATGTGCCTGTCCCAGGAGGCATGAGAATCTGTAACCCTGGATTCGGTGATGTCTTAGTCCCTTCCTCTTGGAGGCACTATATTTTCATGATCAATTTTTCTGGGTTTCTAAAAATCCCTGTTAAAATTCAGATACCCTCTGGTAGCTAGTTCATGCAAGCCAATCCACAGCTAAATGTCTTAGTAGCAGCTAGTTGGCTGTGTGGAAGTTCCCATGGAATAGTTAGTGAAGAAGTGCCGGAAGTGTGAAATCAGCACAGGGACCGAGAGGTCCCTGCAAGGGAAGGCTGCCAGACACTGATGCTGGAGGTACCTGCCCTGTGTCTCAGGGGAAGCCCTGCTTGAGTTTGGCCCTGATTCTTGTTGCTGGGTCTGTGCTTCTACACCCATGGGTTCTCCCTGGCATCATGGGCTCTGAGGCTGGTAGAGCCCACTGGGTTTCACTGTTGGTCTTTGGTCTTTCGCTTGGCTTTGCTTCCTCCTTTTACCGAATGTGCATCACTCAAATCCTTAGTGATGAACAGGAAATGAAGACTAGAAAGAACTGATCCACCTTAAACAATTCATTAGGGACCTCCTCTCTTCCCAGGGCAATGCAAAGTGCTAAGCAGGGATTTAAAAATAAAGACCAGGCATCTAAAGGGCAGCAACGGAATATTCTTGCTTCTGTCCATCAAGTGGACAAAAGTTCTTCTTTACAGAATTTCATGTTAAGAGTTGCTTTTTTCATATCTGAATATTCAGAGAAATCTGCCACTGACGAAGAGGCAGAAAAAGATGAGTTAATTTAAAAAAGCAAATAGCAAGATCATTAGGATAATTCAGATTCGTGTTCTGACTTGCAGGTAGAGCTCACCTGATACCTCTGATTTCAGCCACACAATTCCCCCTGCCCTCACCCTTGTGCCTTTCTGGGTGCTGTGGCACAGTTAGACAATAGAATGGATCATCAGGACCTTGTTTTGAGTACTGGCTTCACCACTAATTGGCTGTGTGAACTTGGGCAAGTTACTCAACTTCTTCATGTCTTACCTTCACCTGTCAAATGGGGATAATTGTAGCACCTGCATCCCAAGGTGGTTGTGAGGTTAAATAAAAAACAGATGAGGCAGCGCAGGGCAAGTGCCTGGCATGGACCAAGTGCTCCAGAAGTTGAGCTCCTGCTGTTTAGAAAATTCAGCGATGGCAGCGTATTCATTACCAGAATAGCAGCCAACACAGAAGCAAGGGTGAGAACAGGCAAGAATGGAGAAGGAGCGCTCTTGCGGACGGCTGATGTCTATTTGGCCTGAGCAGCTTTCACACAGAGCAGTTTTTTTCTTTCCAACAGGAAACATCCAAGGTCTCCATTTGCCAAATGAGCAAAGTTAAACTCAGTCCACGTGATAACACCAGCGATCAAACCACCGAAATGGTGCAGAGGCGTGGTCAGAAGCGTGAACCCTGGTGTCACCAGGGTGAAACCCTGCCTATCTGCCACCTCGGTCCAGCTATGCAGTATGGGGAATCTAAGTTCTGTGCCTCAGTTACCTCAAACAGTCCTTGCTTTGTCATACTTTGTCATGGAAGCTCTGGAGAACACACAAGTTGAAAGAATGATTGTATCTCCCAGGATTATTGTAAAGCCTAAACAAGAGAGAAAAAAGAGAGAACAACACAGCAGACCGTACTAGTCTTTATAAGTGTGCCAGAAATGAATAAAGTTGGAAACCCAGACCCTCTGACTGTCCTGCCCTTTGGAGACAGAACTGAGAGAAACATTCTTTTACTCCCACTTTACAGATGAGAAAACTAACCCCATGGAAATGGAAAGTTTTTTTTATTGTTGTTGTTCAGATGGAAAAAATTATGCAGAGTAAAATATTCCAAACTCAGGGACTCAAGGGCTGAATGTTTTCCCTCATATGTGGAAGCCAGAATACAATCTAAAATAGATTGAAAGTTAGCCAAGCAACATAACAACCTCAACACAGGTGAATTTTTACATAAGCAGGGAAACCATAACTATGATGAGGGGGAGAAGGGGAGGCAGCAAGGAGAGGGAGGGAGTAGGGGGGATATCAATGCAGTTGGAGGGAGGCAGTAGGGGGATATCAATGCAGCTGGAGGGAGGGAGTA
>PVKS010019971.1:0-37591 GCA_004027875.1 Aplodontia rufa | reverse complement strand
TCCTGGATGAGCATGTCAGATTCTAGTTTTATTTGAGGGAGGTTTTCTTTCAGGATCTCTTTGAGGATGTTTCTTATACCATTGGTATGGGTCTCAGTTTCTTCCTGTATTCCAATTATTCTCAGATTTTTCCTCTTCATTTCATCCCAGATGTTCTTGAAATATTGGTCATGGTCATTCAATTTTTTTTCTTTTTTGGCAGACACACTCATTTTTAAAAATCATAAATTCTAAGTAAACTTTAAGAAAGAGGCTTTTTAAACAAATTTAATGTAAATTTAATTTTAAAAAGATATTAACTCCAAACATATTGCAATGTTTAAATTAACCCTCTCCTGTTCATTTTCAGGGCTACAGCAACACACAGGGGCCAGGTTATTTTCAAAGATGCATTAGCCCAGCAGTTGTGTGAACAAGGAGGTGAGAGTCATTTTTTACTTATCTGTGTTGGTTGTGTCCAAATTATTTATGATGGATCCTATGTTCTATTTACTTAGTAAGCATTTCATTACTATCACTTGGTATACTGCTTTAAAAATTGAATTATTGACAAGTATATATCCCTAAAAATTATTTATTTAGTGACTGTTGATAAAGCTCTACAGACTTCTGAAGAAGATTAAGTATAAGCAAAATAAACCAAAAGAAAGTTCATTCTTTTTTTTTTTTTTAAGAGAGAGGGACAGTGAGAGAAACAGAGAAAGAAACAACTTTATTTAGTTTTTCACATGGCTTTAGTTGCTCCAACACTTAGTTGTGTGTGTGGTGCAGGAATTTTAGCCTAGGTCCTCGTACATGCCAGGCAAGCACTCCAACTGCTGAGCCCATGCTCCAGTCCCGACTCAGGGTTTCTTGATTCCCCTGAAGTTGGCCTGGTGCCTGGCATGTAGTAGCCACCCCAGAGTTTTTGTTGGAGTGAATGAATGTCAGTTGTCCTCAGGATACATACATTCCTCGATTTAGCATCTTGAAGGTGAATGCATTTGAAGTCTGTCTTTGTGAATGTTATGTAATTTTTACTCGTCTTCATAGACATAGGATCGATTTCTGTTTAGAATATTTCAGGGAATTTGATAACTTAAGAATTACATTGTTGGTGGCTCAGTGGTTATGGAATTTGCGTAGCATGCATGAGGATGGGGGTTCTTACCCCAGTACCATGAAGTGTTGGAGCAACACAAGCCACATGAAAAACTAAATAAAACATCGCTTCTCTCTCTCACTGTCCCTCTCTCTGTTAAAAAAAAAAATTACATTGTTGAATTTAAAGGACATTTCTACTGTCTTTCTGCTGAAGAAAATCTAAAGGGCTTAGAAAAATGACAAAACTTGGGGCTGGAATGGTGGCTCAGTGGTAGAGCACTTGCCTGGCATGCATGAGGTAGAAGATTGAATCCCCAGCACTGCATACACAGATAAATAAAGGAAAAGACAAAAGCCAGATGAAAAAATTAACTCTCCCTCTCTTTATCTAAAAAACAATGAGAAAAAATTGTATTGCTTTTTGCAAAGCCTAAGAAAATACCATTTATTATTAGTTATATATATATATATATATATACACACACATACATACGCACATGTATACACACAGCATACATATATAAGCAATATGATTTTTATCTAATCACTGTAATATTTGATGATTATTACTGCCAAACTTCTGTTTGTTCATTCACATGTTTTTTGAATCAGAAACTTTGTAATATAAGATATACCACTATTCTTTGGTTAAACAGATTCTATTATGTGCTTTTGAAAATGCAGATATTTAAAAAATGCCTTTTTAAGTAAGTTCAAGAATTCTGTCACAATGTGAATTTTTTCTAGACTATGAAAATGTTCACATTACTGAAAATATAAAATGCTGTAGATCAGTGAATATTAATACCCTGAAAATAGTGTAATGTCAGAAAAAAAGTCTAATTTTATTAACATTTATCATTTCCTAAAGATTAATTTCTTTCAAACCTTGAATTTTAGAGTTTTTTCTATTATAAATGAATTATTGGGGCTGGGTCCTCTAAAAATGAAATGAAAAAGCCAAGAAAAGTCAGTGAGGAAAAAAGATTCTCAACCAGCAAGAAAAAAAATTGCCTTATATAGTAGTATTGCTCATGAACATGATTTAAATGGATGGTAGATGTGGATGTTATTAAAAGTGCTGCTCAGCTCAGGACCAGAAGAAAAACAGTATGCTCTTCAACAGCACCTAATTCATTGAAATCATCAATTTAACCAAGATAAGGTGAGAAAGAATTCTAACAAGATTGACGGCTTCCTGCTGTCAGGAAATAATAAGGAAAATAATTAGTGCTATAAACTGCATATTTATTCTGATCCTATCTACTTTTAATTAAAACATTAATTATTTCTCAAATAAAATAACAATTTTAGTATGTAATGATATTCTACGCATTAGATGAGGAATATCTAATGTATTTACTAGAGGAAAAAAATGACAATCACAATATAACACAGAACAGGACCTTTCAAGTACAACATATTCAGTAGGTTTGTTGATTTTTTTTTTTTTTTTTAAGAAAGAGGGACAGTGAGAGAGTGAGCGAGAGAGAATCAATTTTATTTAGTTTTTCACATGGCCTTCATTGCTCCAACACATCGTCACGTGCATGGTGCTGGGGTTTGAACCCACATGCTTGTGCGTGCCAGGCAAGTGCCATAACGGCGTAGTCACCGCTCCAGCCCGAGGTTTGTTGATTTTAATTTAAAACAATTCAAACAAAGCAGATTTTGTTTTGTGGAGCTTGGGGGCAGCTATTATTATAAAATGGTATGATTTGCTAAACATTGAAAATAAAAGTATTAGAGCATATACTAGTAATGTTTTAGGCAGTCTGTAATCTCGATTCCTTTCCTTAGAAGACTTCATTGAAAGCTTTATTCTGTATCCAGCATCCCTACACTGTTACCCTAGCTCATAGAGCTAAATCTGAACGTGAAAGTGAAAGACACCCATTTCCTGCTCTAGAGGAACTCAGAGGCTAGTATGTAAATGGAAGATCCATGGATCACAGAGGTAGCTGAATTTGCGGGGCAGCCTTAGGAAAGACATCTGGAGAGCTAGTGTTGGAAGGTCTGCATGGTTTAAGAAAAGGAGAGAGGATTCTGTCTATATCTTCCTTCCCTTTCCCACTGACCCAATTTTGGTCCAGCCACATTGCCTCCTCTGGGAATTGCTTGACAGCCTCCTTCCTGGTGCCTATATAGAGCTGCACTAATAAACTTTCTAAATGGAAACATGGTTCTATCATTTTCCTGCTTAAAATCCTTCTGTTCTCAATTAGAAGCAGTAGTTTATCTTCAGAGTAGAATTCCCACTGTTTATCATGCATGCAGGGAAAATCCTTTACAATCTGGCTTCTGTTTGCATCCCTCACCTCATGTCTTTTCATCCGCTCAGTTCTACCTTAAAATTCCCAAAATGAACCTCACTCAATCACCCCAGTTTTATTTGCATCCTGTGCTCTCTTGCACTTTCCTTCCCTGGACCAACCATTGGAGGAGTCCTTTTGCTGTGGCTTACTCAGGCTCTCAGACCCTGTTTAGACTCTTCCAGCCAGGAAAGGGGGACGCTTGGTATATTGTGACTTGGACAGTGTTAGAGTAGTTCTGTGTTCAGACATGATTAAGAAGAGGACGTGCTTCTCTGGATCCATTGAGGTCACTGACTAGCCTTGTCTGAAGTTGTTAATATTTAGCAGAATACCGAGGCCCAGCTGGGAGAGGCAAGCCAGCTCCTGGATGTCAGGGGCTACTTTTCTTAAGGCTGAGGAGATTGGATTTCAGGCTTTAGGACAGCTTTAGAATCATAGAGGAGTGGATCAGGGTCTGTCTGTTTGACCTTATTCTCCAGAGATGCTGGCACAGAGGACAGGCTCAGTAAATCTTAAAGGGATGGGATCTCATTGGAGCAAGGTTCAGTCAAGGTCAGCTGACATGAAATAAAGAGTATAAGCTGATCAGTGTGGTAAGAATGTGATTGTCTCATTTTTTCCTCTGAAACTTATCTGCATTTTCTGATTTCTTACCATGAACTTATATTATTTTGTTTAAATGAAAATATTGCAAGTTCCCCCACCAAAGCACAAAGATGAGTCTCTACTTTTGAAGGGCGAGGGCCAGTCCTGCTGCAGCAGGTGGAGTGAATCGCTTCTCAGGAACCACAGGGAAATTTTGAACTCCTTGTCTTCCCCATGTGACCACTTACCTGGCTCTCACTGTGGTCTGACTTTGTTGTATCATAATTATTTGTTTAAATGTCCATTTCCCCCAAGTGGAAGCTTTTTGAAGGCTGGAATCGTGACTATTTTTTGTTTTCTTTAACATATAGTGATGCTTGGCATAAAGAATACATTCAATAAATGCTGAATAATTGAATTCAACATTTTACAGTTGAAAACCCTTTCTCTTTCTAAAAAAAAAAAAAAGTTCCTTCCTAGCCAGGCATGCTGGTGCATGCCTGTAATCCCAGCTGATTGGGAGGCTGAGGCAGGAGGATCACAAGTTCAAAGCCAGCCTCAACAATTTAGCAAGGCCCTAAGCAACTTAGTGAGACCTTATCTCAAAACAAAAAATAAAACTGACTGGGAATGTGGCTGAGTGATTAAGAGCCCTTGGATTTAGTCATTGTTACTCCTCATGCTAAAGGAAAAACCAAAAACCAAAAAATCTTTCTTCCTAAATTTTTGCTGTGGGACACTGTGAGGCAAAGTGACTGATCCCCAAGCAGTATTCCTTACACTGATTTCAGTTGCAAAATGTGTGTAGTATCATTTAAAAATCTGAACATTATTCATATTTTCATTTAAACTCTAGTGAATGCCCTGAGTGCTCTTGGAACATAGACCCGTATCAGGGATTATTACATGTCCACCTTGAGTTCTGAGACCCTGAGTAATTGGAAACACTCCAGCAGAGTTCTTTGGTCATATCACAGCACAGGCAAGGAGCAAGAGTTTTCCATCTCTGGTCTGGGGCCAGTGGGATGGGAGTGGAAACACTCATAGCAGCTTCACCCCAGTTCAGGAGTAACGAAGTGTAGAAAGTTAACTGGACAAATACACTGTGCTCATATGTGGCAGGGTTAGAATCTTGATCTTGGGACTCACAGACCAATGTTGATTCCATTATACCAAGTAGATTCTAAATTGAAGAAATGAATCATGAAAATCCTCAAGAAATATAACCTCAGTAAACTGGGGCATCACTCCTGCCTAAACTCCCTAAAAACCAGGAGAGAATAAACCCTCTTTGGAGCCTTTATAAACAGACCACAAGCTTCAGGTAAAAGCATCCAGGGTGAAGCTGCTTTGAGTGCTTCCGAGTCACTGCTGCGGGTCCAGTAGTGTGCACAAATCCCAGGCACAGAGGGGGCAGGGAGAATAATGGTGTGCGTGCATGCTCTGGGTCTGTGAGCTTCTTGGCAAACCCTTTTCAAACCCACACATTGATTATTTAGCAAGGCCAGATGGCAGGCTTAGCGGCCAGACAGCAGCCGTGCCCTGTAGTGCCCCCAAAGGGTGCATGCCATTTATAAGCCACGCTGGAATCCTCTGTTGTTGGGTTGATGGAAGTGGCTGTAACCAAAGGCAAATAAATGCTTTTTGTCAGGAGGAAAGGGGTCAGGCTTACAGCTGGTGCAGAAAACCTTGGCTGCTTTCGGCCAGGCTCAGCACTTTTTCTGCAGTTTGTCACCCTCAGAACAGTGAGTGGTAGAGAGGGAGGATGTGTCCTTTAGGGGCTACTGGATCATAGGGGTAGCTTGTGTTCTTCTTCAGACCGCATACTCTTGGGAATGCTTTAATAGTTTGTATCAAGGATTGGTCAGTTTACTTAAAAAGTGATGGGGAAGGGAGACATTTAATAAGCAAATTCATAAAGTGAAAGGGATGTTTAATTAGATTTTTTTCAGGACTGTAAGAGTACCTTTTAGGACTGGGGCATGGCTCGGTGACAGAGAGCTTGCCTACCATGTGCAAGGCCCTGGGTCCAATCCCCAGCCCTGCCCTCTACATATACACGCCAATGTTCCAATAAACAAAAAGAAAATAATTTTAAATGGACTTTTTATACTTAAATATTGTACAAATAATAGGTCAGACTTGCCAAAATCTTCATTTGGCTATATTCTTGTTATTCAGTAGCTTGTATTACTGTCTTTCCAAAACCCTGAAAGGCGAAGTCTTTGTTAAATCAGCCTTGTTTTTCTCTAATACTCAGAATTAGGTTTTACCATATCTATTTTAATTTTTTAAGGGAAACACATAATGTGCTTCACTTGGATTTTCCCAGTGTTAAACATTTGCTAGTCAAAGACATCTGTTTCCCCCATGGCTATTTTGTAGCTTGAATTTCAGTTTAGCAGTTACAGCTCCTGCTCATGGCATCCCTAGGCTTTGTAATTTACACAAAGAAAGCTGAATTAAGAGGTTCAGGAAAAATCATCCGGGAACTCCCCAATCTTGCTTCAAGTTCTCACAAACTACCCAACAAGGGAAAGAGTTAAAGCCCTCTTAAGGCTATGGCAAGTAAAAACTGTCCCTAAATGATCCCAAATACAGATAAGATTAAGGAGAATGACAAAGAGCTACTCACATGGCCCTCGTGGAATTTCATGCTACTGGCCCTGGGTGGGTCTGGCTCCTTTTTAATTTCTGGAAGAAGGGTGTTTTGGACTGGTGCTGTTTATTCCAAGGTGATTGAACATAGATTTAAACACCCTTCTCTTCAGTTCAGATGGCTGTATACATTCCCACTTGACAGCTTTATCTAGTCCAAAGTCAAAACACCAAGATTTATGCCTGAGAAGGATTTGACATTGAGTTCTTTTGAATGCCTATAGAAGTATGCTTTCCATTCCTGCTGCTATATAATCCACTCGATTCCCTCATATTTTGAAGGACAGAACCTAGTTTGGACCTATTTCATTACTTGGGGGAGGGGAACAAAGCTGTTGTCAACACACATAAATCACAATTTTATTTTGACTTGTGAAATATTATTTCATGCAACATACTAATCCAACCTCATTTTCAGTGTATATGTGAAGGTGCAGTTGTTTCATGTGTTAATTAATAATATGTTTTCATACTCAAGTTTTTGAGAATTGGAATTTATTAATATTAATTAGCATATATTATAATATATTCCCATTGGGCATGTGGGGAAACTGTACCAACTTGTGGGAATTGTGTGACAATATAAAGCAATTTCATTCATATTCTGTTCTTAAGGAGCTTATAATATAGATATACCAGTCCAAACCCAGAAGAGAATAACCAAAATATAAAAAGAAACTTTACAGAAAAACATAAACTTGGTGGGAAAACATTCCTCCCATTTCTGAGGCCTTGCTCCAATAATTTTGCCATCTTTCTCGTAGTTGCAGTATCTTGCTCTTCCTCCTCAGTGCTTAGACACAGTAATGCCAATCACTACTTGGAACAGGAATGTCATCTTTGACGGTGTGCATCCCTCTGGCTGAGTTTCTCATTGATGCTGCATCATCCCCCGGCTTCACTTCTCACCCTGCCATCTGGCCTCCCCTGCCAATGCACTATGGAAACTGACACCCTCAAAGTCACCACTAACCCACCAGGATGCCAACCATTACAAAGGCCTCTGGTCCTCACCCTGCCTGGCTTCCCCACTCTTTCTCAGTTTCATTATGGGTCCCTCTTGTTCCCACATTGTGCTTTCTGGGGCTGCCCCAGTGACTCTGCCCTTGAACACCTTCCCGTATGTTTATATTGTCTGTAGTGATCTCCCTTGCACCTATAGTTTTCATCCCCTGAATTCTGTCCGTTTGCTTGGTGCTGACTCGGTAAGGCAAAGTGGTTGAGGGCATGAAGTTTAGAGCTATCCCTGGGTCTGAATCTCTCTCTGGCACTTTCTGAGTCTCAATTCCCTCATCTTTAAAATAGGGAAAATTATAGTAGTGACCTTTTTGGCCATCCCATACCATTCCCAAGAGCCTGGTCAATATTCTGTGCCCAGAAGGAACAGAGTGCAGCTGTGAGGATTCGTTGCCATAAAGAAGTGCCTGGTGTAGTGGCCAGCAGAGACTATAAATGTTAGCTGTCGTCACTTTCACTGGGTACTTACATTTAGATGTCATTTTGGCACCGTGAATTCAATGGACTTTAAACTGAGCTTTACTTTCCCCTAAATCTACATCCCTTTATTGCAGTTCTGATTAGTGACTTTGTAATCAACCCAGGTACGGATACCGGTCTCTTTCGGGTTCTTAGTCTAATGATGATAAAGAATTAAAGTCGCTGACTGCAAGGCAAAGCAACAAGCTAAGTCTTTATTTCGGAGCTTAGAGAGCAAAGCAAGGCAATAGGAAAGGCTTCCCAAGTGAGGAGGGAGGCTTTGGAGCCGAAGACGCACCTCAACCTGAGGTTTGACTTTTTATCCTACTCTAGGGAGGCCTCTCCCTCCTCTTCTTCCTCCTCTCCATCAGTTTAGGTCATCCAACCATTCTCTCATCCCTTACTGTATAAGTCTTTATTTCTTGTAACAAACTTTTTTTTTCTTTTTTAGTAACTGATGTTTTCTGAAGCTAGGTCTGTCCTTGGATGTCTGGGACCAGCCTGACCTTAATTACCATGGGTCCCTAATCTCTTTTTCTTTTTGCTCCCTGCTCCCTGTCCCTACACTGTCTGTCTGCCTATATATTTTCTGACTCAGTACTAAATGAAAGCCTATGTAGCAATTTTTGCTCATTCCTTTCTGTCTTGCATGCCTATATCCAATGTATCTAAGACAAATTGACTTAATATCTCTGTAACCAACCCTCCTCTTTTCAGGGCTAATGTCTTTGATGATAGAGGCCGTGCAGGCCTTCCATACGTCCATTACGTTGTCTCTAGTCAAAATCCTCATGCAGCTACTCCCAGCCTGAAATCCTTTAACTGCCCTGCGTTGCCCCTAGTTTAGTGTGGTTTACAAGGCCTTCTCTGGACTAGCCCACTCTCTTCATCTTCCTCTTGTTTCTCCTTCTCCTTCACACCTCTGAATGCTATTTATCAGCCATATGTGCTCAGACTTCAGGTCAAATTCCAGCTCTCCTCTCATCTGTCCCCATCTATGCAACTGTATTTCTTCAAGTTCTCAAAGGTCTAAAATTTTATTAAAAATGTGCTGCAGTCTATTTTAAAAAAACACCAACAATTCAAACGGTATATTGTTTTTGTTTTTCACTTAAAATTTTTATTCACATGATAGGTAATTTTTTTGAAAAGTGTGTGGGTATCTCTCCTGACAAGGGTGTGAATTGGACATGGCAAGACCATGTGTCACAAGTTTTAGGCATGAAGGTTTCATTATTCACAGTTCATAGTAGAATAACCTTATCTGGAAGAGTCTTCTGTCCCCCAGTCATAGATTTTAATGATGTGTTTTTGTTTTGTTCCATTTCCATTTATTTTAGGATATGAAAGATGGTAAGTTGTTACAAAACAGAAATCAAAGTGGGAAATGAGAGAGGGAGAGAAGAAAAAATAATTGCTAATGTTGCCGGATTTATGGGTGATTTAGCTGTCTTTAAACATTAAATAAGCTTTTATACTAGTCATAAGTATATTCCTGAACACAGGGAGAACTCTTTTCACTCTAAATTTATAACATTTTTGGAAGCCTAATTATCATACTTGAAGGTCAAACGGTGCTTTATTGCAATAAAATACAAAAAGTAATAAAGAAATTATTCCTGGAGAGATGAAAGTCTAGGTTCATAGCTCATTAAATACTAACTTCACAGACCATGTCTAATTTGTCATATTTAGGTTTGGAAATTTAATATATTTGAATTTCAAATTAGGTGAAGAGATCCTGAGGCAAAACTGCCTAGGGCCTTTGAATTCTAAAATGATTTGGGAGATATGATTCTTGTAACATAATACCTGTATTTATAGGAATTGTCTGTCATCATAAATACATACACATGTGCACACATGTTATATTTTACGTCACTCAAAGGCTTTTTAAAACAGTGATCAATAATAGTAACACAAAGCTCATTAACCACACCCCAAGTTGTTTTTTGTCATCCTTTTCTTTTTCTTCCCAGTGCTCTGAAATATAGATTCTTATACTCAGTAAGTGGTTGAATAAGTTGTCTGAAACTTATCAGCACTACTGTATTGTATAGTCACATGATTACTTTGTTTCCTTCTAAAATAAGTCAATTGAAAGGAAAAAATATTTGTCAAGAGAATAACCTTTGTGGGAATTAAATACAGCCTCATTTTATCCAATGTGCCCATTCTAGGCTGCTGTGATTTCATGAGATGGTGATGGGCTAAACTTTTAAAAAAGCATGAACAAATTTTACTTCTTTATCTTCCTAGTTTTCTTCCATGATCAATTCTTTGAGTACCTTTTGTGTGACAATGATCTCCCAATTCTTTCCTTGTGCAAATCTCCCTGCTAGCTCTAGTTCAGCACTGCCCAATACAAGTATAATGAGAGCTCAGGAGTAATTTTAAATATTATAGTAGCTACATATTAAAAAAAGAAATGGATGAAATTAATTTGATTTTATAAATGAAATTAATTTGATTATATTTTATTTAATACAGAATATGCAAAATATTAAATGTTTCAATATAAAATAGTCAACATAAAATAATTAAAGTCATATTTTACTTTTTTTTGATACTAAAACTCCAAAATCTTGTATTTTACACTTAGAATATATCTTAAATAGTGGAATACTTGATCTGTTTTAAGATTTCATGAAATTTACAGTTGAAAACTAACTTCACAGCAAGGTATGATGGTGCAAACCTATAATCCCAGTGATGTGGGAGGTTGAGAGAGGAGGATTGCAGGTTTGAGGCCAGTCTTAGAAACTTATCAAGACTCCATCTCAAAATAAAAAATAAAAGGGACTAGGATGTTTCTCAGTAGGTAAGCACTCCTGGGTTCAATCCCCGATAACCCCTCCCCAAAAAAGTGAAATAGAGAAAAGAAGTAATTTCATATACCTACTTTTTCCACACCTACTTGAAGGCCTCGTAATAACTGAGTATCAAAAAACTCATTTTCTTTTCTTTTTTTAAAATAGAGAATCAATTTTATTTTTTCATCTGGTCTTTGTTTCTGTGACACTTAGTTGTGTATGTGGGGCTGGCGTTTGAACCCAGGTCTTCGTGCATGCCAGGCAAGTGCTCCAACCACTGAGCCATCGCTCCAGCTCAATCATTTTCTTTTAATGTCTACATCCACCTTGACAAAATTTGTTCATTGAATCATTTGTTCATTCTAGGAGAGCTGATCTAACTTTGATGCTAAAGCATATATATATATATATATATATATATATACACATATATATATATATATAAAGCATATTATATATATATATATATCAGCTTCAAAACTATGTCTATCCAAATAAATTCATTTGTTCTTGTTTCTATAGTATTATCAACTTGTAAATCATAAGCATGTTGCAAAAATTGAAAAGCAACTCCAAAATTATTAATATCAAGAATAAATTCTTCAAATTTTTCTCATTTTTACTGGTAATTTAGATGCTGAGACAGTTAAAATCTCTAAGATATTGATTCATGTGAGGAAAATGTATAAAGTCATTAAAAATTTGTATTTTAGAAGTTTCTGTTTCAACACAAATTCCCTTACTTTTACTGCTACCTTGCAAAGAAGCTCTCACTCTCCTGGAAGCTTCCAACCTAGCTTGTTCATAAACTATGTTGATATTGATGAAAGCACATATATCATTATGCCATGGTTATGTCTTTGATTATTGTATAATTGGCAAGTTATTCTTTTGTTTCAAGAAAAATTATCAACTAGGATTCACATACAGTGAATCTTTGTGAAATTCTCCCACAACCTTAACCAATAATCATTGGCATAAAACACAAGGTCTTCATTGCTTTTCATTTTTTCAAGATATCTGTAAATGGAATTATTTGCAGCATTTGCATATATATGCTAAAAGGTTTTAACAAAAACATTCATACTTTCTATAGAATCTGCCTCAGAAAACTGAGCACAGTAATTTTCAATATGTAGAATGTTAACATGAAGCAGTAAGACATACATCAGTCTCTTGTTTTAAAATTTTGAATATAAGAACTATAGAAATGCCCTTTATGATAAACTAATTTTTTCAAATCTAGCTGAAATTCATTTTGATAGATAAGAATAATTTTTAAATGTCTGCATCATAAATTATATTAAGAAGTAGAATTGTATTTTTAAGCAGCAACTTGTTGTAGCGAATTGTTGTTTCTTCATAGCGAATTGTAGTGAATTGATGTTTCTCCTTTGATTGGAAAGCATGAGCAGAGTATAACTTGGGTAGTGTCCTATATCTCCATTCTCTTCCACAATACTTTCTTCACATGCATATTGGAACATGCCATCTTTTAATCATAGATGTTCCGGGGATCATCATGCTTTCATGGTTAAGTCCAAAGTCCTTAGCATACAAATGCATGACCAGTCCTCTCAGTATTTCCAATTTCAGCTTTTCTTATTGCTCAAACATTGGTCCAGTCATGCGATGGTTACCCCACAAAGCCGGATGGCTTTTCTCTTACTTCTCCATGCCTTTCCACTTCTACTTCAGAAAAGCAGTTTCCCCCTCCCTTGGCTCTGCCTCTCTTCCTCCTGCTAGTCTTTCAAAACTCAGCAGAGAAACGACCTTTACTGAAGACCTTTCTTGACACTCCTCCTTATCTCATCTGCCCGGATATGACATTGCCCCCTGATCCCCTCACCTCTCCCAGCATCCTCTGAACCTGTCATAATTTTTATTCCACCCTATTACACTTATCCCACCATACAGTGAGCTCTTTGAGGGCCAGGATGGTGGCTTTCGTTTCTATCTCCCTGATGCCAGCATAGCCATGACACATAATGGATGTTCAGAAAAGGTTTAGACATGCCCATTAACTATCACAATACATTAACTGTGTGCTTCAAAGGTACCTGACACAGCCTGTATAATAAATGACTGTCCTATGTGTAAGGAGTTCAATTTTCCGGCTAGGAGGAATCAATTACTTTTAAATGTAATATCTGAATAGAGAGTTGGCCATCTTATGTTTTTCTTGTTCCTGAACCAAAGTCTCTAGCCTTTTGATTTGTATAGTGCAACCTAAATTTTGTAACAGCATTTGTGATTTTTTATCTCTGGATTTTGCTTTTCTTGCTAATCAATCATCTTTTTCTTTTCCTCTCTTTGTCCAGCTCCAACAGAGGCCACTACGCACCCACATCTAGGTAAGTGTTTAAGACTATGATGTCATTAAACTTATTTGATCTGCTTGCTTCCCTCTTCTGATTAGGGGGCAGCCCTTCCTGATTTGCTGATTATCCACTGAAATTTGACTTAGGTCCCAGCTTTGCTTGAACACAGAACCTCCCAGAGGTGGCAGTCATGCTGCCCAGCTTGCAGTTTACGCAGGGACTCTTATATCTGCTAGTGCCCACTGTCTTGGGACCCTTCTCAGTGTCACCTTTTAGCTGAGTGTTCAAGTGATGATTTTTCCACAGAGCTCCTACCCATCAAAGAAAACTAGATCATAGAGACCGTGAGTGAGGAGCTATGAAGGTGAAGAGCTGATGTAATTTCAGATGTGAGATTTCTGCTGAAATAAATAGGTTGAAAAAGAGAAATAATTTGGTCATTTTTTCCAAAATTGAAAGGAGGTTGTTTAAGTTAACTATCTACTTTTTTAAATGGTATCATAAGTTTTTCCTAGTGTTACATACTCAGTGACCCACAGTTCTCAACATGAGGTTGTACAGTGGTTAAAAGTATGGATTCTGAGGCTGGAGGTGTGGATCAGTGGTAGAGCACTTGCCTAGGGTGTGTGAGGCCCTGGGTTCAGTCCCCAGAAACACACACACAAACACATACAGCCCTACACATGTACAGATTCTGGAACCAAACTACCTGGTCTTATCTCACCTTTACCATTTATTAACCAAACGACATTCAACAAATTACTTACCCCTCGGTGCCTCCATTTTCCATCTGTAAAATGGAATTAATAATAGTACCCACATCACAAAATTGATAGGAGCATTAATTGAATTTATAAACTGTAGAGTAAATGATGCAGTAATGTTTGGAAATAAATAAACACATGAACAAATACCCATTGCAGCTTACACACTGCCTTTATAAAAAATTTAAAAAAAGGTCTCTAGAAAATAAGTAAGAGTTAGATTTTTCATTGGTGTCAGTGAAGACTTATTTTCAAAGCAATTTCCTACACTATATAATTTAATAAACCTGAAAAGAAACAACCCTGGCTAGGTCAGCCTTTTCAGATGTCTCTCGCTGTAGGCCTTCCAGACAGGTCAGTTATTGTCTCTGGGGCTTTTCCTTTCAACCTATAAATCCAATTAATTTATTTTTCTCTTTGGAAAATCTGCCTCGAGTAGCTCTACTTTTATGTAATGCTACAGCTTGGGGCTCCTCTTATTTGGCAGGTAAACATAAGTGCTTAGAAGCATGCCTTCTGGCAGCCAGGACACAAGACAGGGCTGGCGACCTGCAGAGGTGCAGCCGCATGCCGGCCAGGTCAGGGATCTGAGGAGCTGAACCCTGGTGGGCAGCTCAGGCCCTGCATCTAATGGCTCAGAGGAATCGTAAATCACCCCCATGCACAGGGTTCCTCACAGCATCCTCTCCCGTGCACATCCACACACCCCTGTTCTAATGCCTGAGGCTTCAAACCCAGAGCTGGTAGCCAACTCACCAGTCTCCAGGATTTCATTATGTGCCTGCCTGCAACGTACCTGGCATAAGGGGATGAGGACTGCCACAGGTGGGGCTGTCACCAAAGAGAATTTGAAAGTACGCTTTCTGATATTTGGAAGGGATTTGAGTTACCCAGTGAGTTCAGAGAATTACATCTGAGCAATCCCCCCACCTCCCACAAAGCATAAAATACCACCTTTGGAAAAAAGTAAAAATTGTTTTCTTTATTATTGTTGTTAATCAGCTGATGAGATTGTTAATTTTTCTGAAAGGCATCTGTTAACCGGTTCAAACAAAATTGTAAAGACAAGCCCTAGAGAACTTGCATTAGCTGAAGCCTGTTTCCTAAGCCAACCATGGGAATCAGATGAGGGGATTTTTAAAGCATTAATTAATTTTTCTATACCTTGAGCACATTTAACATTATAGCTTGTCATGAGATTTGATTTTTCATTTTTTTGGGGGGTGGTTTGTTGCCCACCCCCACTTTTCAGAGGAAAATGTTTTTACAGTTTATGAAAAATTCTTTGATCTTGGCATATACAAAGCCAAAAGCTCAAAAGTAGGTATTTAGCACACTCTCAAGGGGAGTCATAATATATTTATAACCATGCATGGTTCTCTCGTGTTCTTCCTGATGTTTGAATTAAGATTATGTGGGAAGTTTACTTATTCGTATGGATAATTTTTCCTATACATTTGTGGTGGGGGTGGGTGGGAAATGTTAACAATTTGAAGCACATTAAATGAATCTGAGTGAATGTAGGCCATGGGAAAGCAAGCCAGAGTGAAAGGGACAGTAGGAAAGAGAAAAGAAAGGGGATCAGTAAATCCCAGCAGCTTTATCAGACAGTGAGCACCCAGAATATTCCACCACCTCTCATGTTTTAAGATGTGCTGGAGACTGGCTCTGTCAGGCAGTCCCTTGAAAGATGTGGATGCGTTTGTGTCAAGACAGGGGACAGGGCCAGTGTGGCCTCTCCCTGTGGGCTGGTGCCAGCCTTGGCCTTCCTGTCTCCTCCTGTCTGCATAGTTTGAGAGGTTTATTTTTGGGGTTCTGGGTTCTAGACTTGGAGGAGTCTAAACAGCAAAGCTTTTACAGTTGTCCCTTACTAGTTTAGGGACAAAGCAAATGCAATCTACTACTCTTTTGAAATTCAATTTAAATTAAAAATATTATTATTCTTCATAAATGTACCATATTAGCACTTTTATTTTGTCAAGTTTACTGTTGTAGCATAATTCTAATCTAAATATTTTCTTTTTCTTTTAGCTGAGATACACAGTGACAGCATTATCCTGCGAGATGACTTTGACTCCTATCACCAATTGGAATTAAATCCAAATATATGGTAAGTTTCAGGAATATGCCTCACTTTGGTTTTAATGCAAAGTATGATGCTAACTGTTCCCTTAAACAGTTACTTAAAAGTCAGATACTCTTTAGTGCTAAAGTATCAGTGAGAATTATTTAACTATGGAATGAGCTTAATGGTGACTATATAATGCCTATTTCTTGACTTCATTCAGAACTGGATCTAGGTGCTTCTCAAAACCGTGTGATTAGTAAAAGAAAGGGAACATTTTGTCTGCAATGACAAATGAAAATTCATAATTCCAAATAATTTCTAAATTATTGGGTCACCTCATAATTTATTCTCCAGTCCTTCTATAGAAAGCCATTGAAAATTGCAAACTGCACTTTTGAGGGCAAAGAAATAATGAACTCATACTCAATCATTGAAAACTGTTGCATCTATAAATTGGTGCCTGAATTTGTTGGCAATTTGTCCTGTTTTTTGCTGACTTTGAAAGAATAGGTCTGTCAAGCCAGAGCTACGATCAACATGTAAAATTTGGAAGAATATCTGGGTTTTGATTTGTGTGATACTATATGCTGTTCTATGGACAGTGAAGAATTGCAGAACTCATGTAAACTTTCAGATTATAGTTGGAAATCGAAGCAATACTTATGACTAGAAAGAGAATTACCATTTCATGTTTGAATGTTAGCATATGATATTCATTCCTGCTTTTGCTTATTTTCACAAATATTTAGCAGTAATTATTTACATACAAATGAAAAAGAAATATAGTTCTCACAACTAGTTGAGAATTTAGTAGAGGAGACACTAGAAACATTTTTACAGTTTATAATCTAGGTTAGAGGGGTATAAATAATACACTGTGGAATTCCAAAAAAGGAAAGGTGACCATGGTAGGAGGTTCCCAGAGAAAGGGGCCCTGGAACTAAGAATGGAGGACGACACATAGGAAGAAAATGTTGGGATTTAAAACTAAGCAAGGCACCTCTTTGTTTTCTCTAGAAAGAAATATAGGTCGAGATAGTGTAAATATAGAACAGGCTATTATTAGACTAGACAGAGTCATAAAGTCTCGTAATTTATGTACCATTTAAGGAAACAATCTGTCAACAGAATTCTACTAATCTATGAATATATCTAAGTATAAATTTCTTAAAATAAATTGAAATCTTTATTAAGAGAAAGGAAGAAATGTTTGTAAGCACTATTTTTACCAAGTCTCTACTTCTCTTGACATTTGGCTTTTTTTATATTACATTAGTATAGACATTATTGAATGATTTGTTTCTTTCAAGGTGAGTTCATTTCTGTCAGACTAATTCATGGTCTTCAATGTGTTTTCTTGACAAATATAAAATGTGACTTTTATGTGGTTCAAATTCTGTTGTTTTTAAAATCAATAAAATGTGATTGATTTTGCTTCACCCATTTTCATGACTGATCTGATATGTGCTTTCTTGGCAAAAAATATGGATTTTATGTCCCTTTTACTTAAGCTATGGTTTTTCCTACTTTTGTTTAAAAAATTAAAGCTTTTTTTAACCTTAAGAAGCCAAGAGCTTCTGTCTTCTATCAAATATGCTTCAGAGTAATTTTACTTCATCCCATATTGCCTACAATAATCTCCTTCACTTAGCCTTTCAAGGATTAAAAAGAAAAACTGTAACACTGTCATTATTTGAGAGATGATTTTGTTGACCAAAAGGTGGTGGAGGTTCTGAGATCAGGCCATTCTGGTTTGACTCTTAAGCAAGCTGCTTGTTAACTGGGTATACTGAAAAAAAGGGAAAAGCTTTTTCCCTCTTCAGGCTCCATTTCCTTACAGTAAAGTTAGGGCAAACACTGTGCTTACAGCCTTGTTTTAAAGTTGGATGAATGTGCAAAGGCCTAACATCATCCTGGGTCATAGTAGTGCTCTAAATGTTATTTCCCACTCTCCTTTCCTTTCTCTCTGCCCCTTCTTCTCCTCCCTTTTTTACTTCCTCTCTTTCCATCCCTTTCTTTCTCCTTCCCTTCCTCCTCTTCCTCCTGCTATATATTCGCACAATGAACTATTTATCTAAGTTCAGACATGATTTTTAAAAAATAATTGTTATTATTAAAATAGTCTTAATCTAATTTATTTGTGCCCCCAAGTCCTCCTTCATTGCATTTGCATGAAAAAAAAACATTAACTCAAACATATCTGTATTGCATAATCCATAGGATATATATATATATACACACACATGTATATATGTATCTATGAAAATAGCATTATAGCAGAACCATAGAGGAGTAAAAAAGAAGTGTATTGGATATGTTGAGCCCTTAAAATAAATATACTCCCTAAAATCACAAAACAGTAGCCAGTAAAATCATTTATACCAGTTGAATATTTGCAATAAAGCTGCAAAACCCTACTTTATTTTAGAGCCTCATACACTATTTTCACTCTCTTGAAGATTATTTTTGTAGTGCATACTTTTTTATCCTTTATAATATTGTCTTTGATTCTTTTTATCCCACAGAAGAATCAGAAACCTAGTAGAAGCCTTGTGTCCATATGGAAGGAGAAGCCTTACTGCCAAGTCTGTCTCTAGGCCACTGCGCACTCCACCAAATAGTAGCAAGGAGAGCTGGGTGTATCTTCTTGGGCCAAATTGCCATGATTAAAATACATCACCAAATAAATGTGAAATGTTGAGGAAATATCCTGCTTATATTAGCATATTTCTCCCATGAGATTCTAAAAGCTTTGTATGCATTATTCAATGCAATGTATTTTTTAATTAAGATATTTAGTTATTGTACAATAAAAAATGCATCCAGCTAAACAATATATATATATATTCTTAAAATTAGATTTGCCCCCCTCCCCCCTCCTTCCTGATACATCTCTATGAATGCCCTAGGTTATGTGTTACACCTTTGCTGGGTCTAATACATGAGAGTTGACCACCTTTCACACAGGCCTGGGTCTAGCTGCAGCTTCCGCAGATGAGTGAAGACGTTTGACCTTAGAGACTCTGGGTTAGGCTAACTTCACTCAATATGATTTCTTCCATCGCCATCCATTTACCTTCAAAAGCTGCAATATCATTGTTTCTAATTGCTGAGTAGAGCTCCATGATATATGTATATACCACAGTTTTTGAATCCATTCATCCAGTGAGAGGCATCTGGGTTGGTTCCATAATTTAGCTATTGTAAATTGAGCTGCTATGAACATAGATTTTGCTGTGTCACTGTAATGTACTGATTCCAACTCCCCTGGAAAAATACCCAGAGGAGGGATAGTTGGATCATATGGTGGGTCCATCACTAAATTTTTGAGGATTCTCCACACTGCTTTCCAGAGGGGCTGTATTAGTCTGTAATTCCACCAACATTGTGCTAGTGTTCATATCTCTCTGCAACCCCTCCGGCATCTATTATTGTTTATATTCTTCATTTCTGCCAATCTGAGTGGTCTGAGGTGAAATCTTAATATAGTAATTATTATGGACAAGCAAAAGGATAAATTAAGAAACTAAAGTTAGCTAGTTATGGTGGCACATACCTGTAATCTCAGTGATTCAGGAGGCCGAGGCAGGAAAATTGCAAGTTTGAGACCAGCCTGGGCAACTTTGTGAAGCCCTGTCTCAAAATAAAAAATAAAAAGATCTGGAAATGTAACTCAGTGGTAAAGTGCCCCTGGGTTAAATTTCTAGTACAGAAAAGAAAATTATGCATGTATGGTGTTAGAGAGGTGAGTCAGTATAAAAGTTAAATCATTCACTACTTGTTTGTGTCAATTAATCTCACTTAAGGAAACCAATTTTCCTTCATGTAAGTTCTTTAATATCCAAGTTTGTTCTCATGTACTAATAACTATATGAAAGACAAAGAACATGAAAAGATAGTACTATTTTTATGAATAATTGCTTCTCTAAGTGTTTGACAGCAGTTGGAAAAGAACCAAGAAAAAAATGTTTTTACAGCAGTGCAGTATTTAATGTACTATGCACTACTTAGCTTAAGTATCTGAATGATTTAAAAATTAATAAAGTTTGCTTGGTGAAAAGTTAATTAATACAAAAATATAAACAATAAAAGTAAGCCTTTTCCCTACACTTGTCCTATATTCTCTTTCTCCACAGGCAACTGGTGTAACAGTTTCTGTGAGTGCTTCCAGAAATTATACAAGTGTAGTTAGGTAGGAATTCTGTACACAAACTAGGGTACCAGAGAAAATCTCTCCTTTTATTCTTTTATAACCCAACTTAATTTTTTTTATTGTCCCCTTCTTTAAGGTTGGTGGAAACTTAATTTCATTCAACTCTGATTTGCCCTCCCCTATTTTGGGGGTTTTGAAATAACTTTCAGAGGGGTGTTATTATTGCTAAAACAGGTCCTAGGTGGGGATGCCCCTGTCTCCAGACACCTGTTCCTGCAGACTTGCACCGAGCCCTCCAGGATCTCCTTTAGCCCTTGGTGACGAGTTTACACAGACAGCTTTGTCCAGTCCTTCAGGACTGTCACTGTTCAGAGCCTTCCTCAGGGCAGGGAAATTGCTCTGTGCTCTGAACCTGGGCCATGGGCACCTCTGTGGTGTCATATTCTGGCGTACAGTTGTGCACGGATGGTCCTTCTGCCTGTTGGGGAAGCAGAGTGCTTCCGCTCTTTACCCTCAAATCTCTCTAAGATTTACCAGGAAAATGGCCCCTTATCTCTTCAGTCTCTTCTGATTGCCTTTTGAACAAGAGATGAGAACCAGAGTTTCAAATGAAGAGAACACTCAGGCTTGGTTGGAGGTACTTCTCCACGTTAACTTTGCCCCGATGCCGGGCCACCTGCAGGTTTACCCTGGGTGTCAAAACTACCCCCATCAGTTCCAATATGCCACTAAATCGTAGGGCCGAGAAAGAGTACTGATGGAATAACAGCAGTTTATTAGTGTTTCTGACAATTCCCCATCTGTAAGTATGCTCAGGACAACTACATTACTGATGACAGCGGAACAGTGCATCTTTTTTTTTTTTTTTTTTAAGAGAGAGCGAGAGGGATAGTGTGAGAGAGAGACACAGACACAGAGAATCCATTTTATCCAGTTTTTCATGTGGACTTTGTTACTCTGAGACTTAGTTGTATTAGTGGTGCTGGGGTTTGAATCCGTGTACTCGGGCATGCTGGGCAAGCGCCGTAACTGCCGAGCCACCGCTCCAGCCTTGGAACAGTACGTCTTAATCATGTAGCAACAACCCTCCAACCCTATCCTCCAAAAATGGGAAGAAAAATCTTATGTGACTAAATTTAGAAGAATGTCAGAAACAAATATACTTTATCTTATTAACTTTTAATTTAAGTAGCCACAACTTGCACATCAACTGCACTTTCATTATTTCTTTTTATGAATTAAGCTATTTTAGTATATTAACCTGCTAGTATTTCATATGATCTGAGAACCATTAACCATCTGTAATTTTCTTTTTTTTTTTATTAAAGAAAGAGGGACAGTGACAGGGAGAGAGAGAGAGGGAGAGAGAAACAATTTTTATTTAGTTTTTCATGAGGCTTTCGTTGCTCCAAGACTTTGTTGTATATGTGGTGTTGGGATTTGAACTCGTGTACTTGCACATCTTGGGCAAGTGCCATAACCTCCGAGCCACCATTCCAGCCCCATCTGTAATTTTCTTTAAAGAATATGCTTAAGAGTCCAAACCTGGACCATCCCAGATATTTGTCAACAGGAACATAGATCAACAGTGAAACAGCTACACAATAGAATTCTACTCAACGGTGAATTACTCATACTTAAAATAGTATGAATGAATCTCAGAAATATTATGTTGAATGAAAGAAGCTAGACATTAAAAGAGTTAATTTCACTTATATGAAATCCAGAATAGGCAAAATTATCTAAAGCGACACATTAGAACAGTAATCTGTCTGTTTTTGAGAGATGAAGTACTGACTGGGAAGGGGAGTGAAGGACCTTTCTAGGGTGATGATCATGTTATGCATACCTTGAGAGGATGTGGATAGATGCATTTGCCAAAACCTGAGCTCTATATGTATCACTATGTGTACATTTACCTCAACAAAATTTACAACAATAAGAAAAATAAGAACTGGGTGATATTTCTGATTTATAATTTAGAGCAAGAGGGAATGAATTCTTAAAAATGATTAAGTTTTGTTAGGAAGTATCTTTACCCTCCAGACAATTAGAGTCAAGGAGGAATCTTTGTTTTGCTGAAATTATCCCTTTAATGCTTGTTTTCTGAAGATTACAGAAGGCATCCGGAGCTCTAATATCTCCGATGTTCTAGAGGGAAACACAGGACTATTAAAACACACAATGATAGATGGCAACTAGATGACAACAGATGTTTCCCCTCCAGCACAATAATAGAACAATAATAATAGCAAATTCGTCCTGTTCAGCAGAGATCAGGGAAGAACAGGAGTTGCCCTCAGAAGGAGCATCTTAGACAAGTAAGCCAACAGGGATATGAGACATCAAGAAGAAACACATAAATTGGTCTCAGATCCTGAGGTATGTGAAGATTTCTGTCAGTTGGTTATGATACAGAAAGACCCATAGTTTGCAGTTGAAAGAGCCTAAACTCTGCTACTCCTGGTACTCTCTTAAAAGTACTAATTTATTGGGGCAGTGATTATGAAACAGAGCAACAAGCTGCCATGGTGAATTCTATGACATTCTACTTGAAGAAATAAGAGCAACAAGTTTGGTGATTTGGCTAATTAACATTGTTCTCCTTTAAAAAACAGAATTGTCTGAATAAAGAATATAAAGATGCTAAGATTTTAGAATGAGGGTGTGTTATTCTATCTAAATCTTCATTAGTGATTGCTTAGCCTATAAGAAAAAAGAAGTCAGAAAAAAAGTAAAACCTCTTTGGAGTTTATTAGTATCTTGGAGCCCTGTCCCTGTCCATAAATAATGAAAGTATTTTATAGCCACCTGTGAGAACTACAATGTAAGTGGAGCTTTCAGGTAATCAGGAGGGAGTTAGACTGATTAACAAATAGCTGAGGGGCTGGAGCTGTGGCTTGGCAGTTACAGGGCTTGCCTGACATGCTTGGGTATGCGAGTTCGAACCCCAGCACCATGTACACAATGAAGTGTCCAAGGAATGAAAGTCACATGAAAAATTAAATAAAAATCGCTTCTCTCTTTCTCTCTGTTTCTCACTGGCCCTTGTTCTTAACAACAACAACAAAAAAATAGCTGAGAAAGAAATTTGAAAAAAACTATTCTATCCAATTTTGTGGGTCATTGGGTCATTTGCTTAATGTAAGGCAGTCCTACGAGCAGACCATCTGGAAGAGGAGGATAAACCCTACATTTTTTTCAAAAGCTAGTTATACAAGAGATTGTGAATAGATGAGAAAAGTAAGGCAACATAAATATTTGCCAAATCCTCTAATATATCATCGCATTTGGGGGTTTGGAATTGTAATTTAGTTTTTGGAGATTCATAGTGCAGGATTCTGATCCTATGTGAATCAGTGTTTGCTTTTTCTCTGACTTCCTCCTCCTTGATTTCTTCACTGCTTTCCATCATTCTGTCTTCTCTTTTGTTAATACTTTTTTTCTTATCAAAAACTCTCCTCTAACTTTCCTCTCTTATTTCCTCCCCCTTCCACTCTTTCTTTTTTCCTGTGACATAATTGCTCTGGGGAAAAACTTCATCTACAATAGAAAGGGTAACCCAAGGCCCCCCACTAGTAAAAGACAGTATGAATCTGGAAGTTTATTATTTCCTTCTTTAATCTATGTTTTAGATGACAGAAACAAGAGCTCATTCACTGGAATTGAATGTCAAGTACATCTGAAACAATTGAGAAAATATTTATTCAAGCAGCATGTCATAGAATTCACCATGGTAGGAGACTAGAATATTGTCTGCAATCCTTTGCAGAAAGGTTATTTTTAACCTATTTGTCATTGTACCTGTTAACGAAGAAGAGATCAAATTTTCTAATTCCCTAGTGAAATCAGAAGAGTTCTCTTACCTTCCTCAGTGAGATGTAATGAGAAAGAATGAACTATAAATGGAGTTTGTCATTTTCACGTTTAAGGCATGTGTTAGCTCCTTAGAAAAAGAGGCATGACATAGTTGAAGGTGATATTCTCATTCTTAGAGTGAACTTTCCTTGCTGTTTTTCTAAAAATTTTCCACATTTACAAAGAGAATAGGGTTTTTTTTAAAAAAAGTTATTTTGTAAAAGCTTTATCTTTCACTTTTTGAAAATGATCACATGAATTGCTTATATGTCATGACCTTGATTATAAAACATGGCCTCTTTATTATAAAATATGGTCAAAGGTTGAGCATGTTGGTCCATGAGACCTGAATGGAGGGTACAAGGATCAGTGGTGTCACTGAAGTCAGCTGTTGCCCAGCGGCTGCATGGCCTGTAGGGTCTCATTTACTTGGGTGAATTCTTCAGTTCTTGATGTGGCCCCCACTTTTTAAGTGCACACATTAGATTTTGTCTGCACACAGTGTGATGTATGGCGGGGGCAGAGACACATTATCTGCGGATCAAGGAGTTATAAGGAGTTTTTCTTCTTTTTCCTGTTTTAAAGAACTCGTTTGTAATTAGAACTAGTGTTGTAAAAATTATTTTAACCTCTCTGTATAGAAATGCTGGTGAATAGATTGCTTCTTGTGGGGCTGAGTGTAAGACACTGACCCCTTCAGGGGCAATAAATTAGGGATAGATATTACGATGTCCTTGGTCTTGGGGACAAATGGCATGTATCTCAAATGAGAATTTGATGATAACTAATTGCCGGTGAGTTTCCAGGTGATTAACTTGTTTCAGCAGAGTGCCCTACTGAAGGCTGAGTGATTTCACTCTGATCTAAAATGAGAAATGAGTCATGTCATTAGACTACTCTTGAGAAAATAATATTTCGATTATTTATCTATTGTTATCAGGATGATGTTACCAACCATTCATAAATCTTCAGTGTGTAAAGGAGTCCAATTTTCTCCTTAATCCTCCTCCTCTTTCCTGTGTCCTGAAAGTCCTTCTGAGTCACTGCAGTTTGTTGGGGACCTTGGTCTCCAGGAATATTTAACTCCAGGTCCCTCTGTGCCTACTTACTAAGCAGTTGAATGTATTTTCATGCCTAATAGTTTTAAAATCAGGATAAAAGGCATAATTATACCTTTAAAAGTGCACTCTCTCTGTGAAAATGCACATCATATATATAATGCTTTGTTCCAAGACAAAAACAGCCACCTAAATAATAAAAAGAAAGAAAGGGAGGGGGAACCTGACAGAAAACTAACAGGCTTGAAGTCTGGCAAGGAGTTTGTTACGGTGAAAAATAAGATCCTAGTTCAAAGCATTTCTTTTTCTTTTATGTTTATGGTTTGACTCTCATTCTATTGGTCAGCAAGTACCAGTCTTTATATTTACTGATTCTTTTATGGTTTTGTTAAAAAAACAAAAAAGAAGAGAGAAAAATGATAATATACACATAAAAATATTTTGATGAATTATCTAAAGATGTATAAAGCCAAAGGAGTATTGAATTTGATTCTTATGCACTTCAGTCCAGTGAAACCATGCAACATTTTCTATGAAATCTGTTTCTCTTATTTTTGTACATTTTTCATTAGCAAACAAAACCAATACAATTTTTAAGAACAGTCATTGGGGGCTGGAGCAGTGGCTCAGCATTTACGTGCTTGCCTGGCATGCACAAGTATGCAAGTTCAAATCCCAGCACCAAGTACACAATGAAGTCTCCGAGCAACAAGGGCCACGTGAAAAACTAAAGAAAATTGATTCTCTCTTTCTTTCCCTCTCTAGCTCACAGCTCACTGTCCCTGTCTCAAAAACAAACAAACAAACAAAAAAAACAGTCATTGTAGATTTTCAAAATAAACTTTGAAAGTAAAAATTGCAAATGTTCTTTGAAATGCACATTCTTTTTACAGAACTGGAATTTTTTCTTGTGCTGACTGCATTAGAATGGGAAGAATGTTGGACAAGGAGTCCGGGAACCTGAATTCTAGCCCTGTTTTATCATTTATGTAATGAGGGAGTAATGAGCTGCAGTGGTAGTACAGGGCCCCTCTAACTTGATGATCTGTGACCTCAAGTAATAGATAAGGCTCAGGTGGAAACCAAGCATGTGATAAATAGGTTCAAAGCAGGTTTAATAAATTCATGCTTTGCATGGTCTTAGAATTGCAAGCTTTTCCCTTGAAAAGCTTTTGATCATATTGTTCCTGACAGAATATATTTTAATGTAGGCAGTTCGTATGATGTGCCTTAGTGTTAGATTCTTGTGTTCTGTTTTTGCATATTGAGAAACAGAAAAAAAAAAAAGAAAAGGTTAGAGAAACATTCAGCATTTTACTATTAAATAGAGAAATGCTTCATTTCTAATCCTTAGCCTGGGAGGTCACATTCCTTTTTAAATTGAAACATAAAAGTCTCTTTAACTGGGATTACTTAAAACTTCCTTCTTCCCACACATCTCTGAAGAATGTTTCCTAACTTTACAAAGCCCTTCATTTTTCTCAGAATGAGCTATGTTGAAGAAATTTGGTTGTGAGATCATTGGTTTTTTTTTTTTACTTTTTGGTACAGGGGATTGAACCAAGAGGTGCTTTACCAACTATATCCCCTGTCCTTTTTTCTTTCTTTTTTTTTTTTTTCTTTTTTGAGTCAGGGTCCAGGGTCCTGCTAAATTGCTGAGACTGAACCTCAAACTTGCGATTCTTCTGCTTCAGCCTCTGGTCCTTGATTTAAATGGCACAGATAGATTTTGTTTTCCCTTCTCCAAAAGAAAATTGGTCCACTCATCATCCAGAAAATTAAAACCTAGTTCTCAGGAACTTGTAGAACTTTTCCATGAAGGAAGAATAGTATTCAGACTTCTATGGATCTTCACTGAGGGCACCTTTGGAATTAAATACCCAACTCCATTCAACTGTGCTAAATCATAGACATAGAGGCCTGAAAAAGTGAGGAGACAGGGTGGAAGAGCACTTAGCATTTAAGTGTTTTTTGAAGTTCTGTGGTGAGCCAGAAATTATTGTTC
This sequence comes from Aplodontia rufa, assembly GCA_004027875.1. Lineage (NCBI taxonomy): Eukaryota > Metazoa > Chordata > Mammalia > Rodentia > Aplodontiidae > Aplodontia > Aplodontia rufa. The sequence goes on along the minus strand of PVKS010019971.1, from coordinate 10,434 downwards.
TTGGAATTTGGATGATTATTTACATCTGAACGTTTTTAAGACCTCATCTTTCTGACATGAATCAGTCTTCTGTTCTGACCTTTGTGTTCACCATGAAATTATGATTTATCTTGCCCTTTATGATAATGATGTTCATGTGTATGGAAGTAAAATGTTTAATTTTAATGATAGACTATTTAGGAAGGTTATATTATAGATGCACCATCAGGAAATTCACAAATATATGCTGCCCACCATTTATAAATCTCCAGTTGTGTAAAGGAGTTCAATTCTCTCCTTAATCCTCCTCCTCTTTCCTGTGTCCTGAAAGCCCTCTGAATCTCTGCAGTTATGTGGGGACCTTGGCCTCCAGGCATATTTCACTCCAGGTCCTTCTGTGCCTACTCACTGGGCAGTGGAATAGAAATGAACCCCACTTCCAAGAATCATAGAAAAGTAAAGGGAGAGAGTCTTGGAAGGATTCACACTGAACAGTCATTTTGACGAGAAACCAGACTACGGACAAGCTGATTGTTCTCCAGGAATCCATTCTTGGACCTGTTTCCTTCTTTGTACACCCTTCCCTCTCCCCAACCCCTAAAGATATGCACTCCCACGATTTCAACCAGATCCTTAACTGTCATGTCTGTCCCATGAAATTTTTTTCTTTTTAAAGAGAGAGGGACAGTGAGAGAGAGAGGGAGGGAGAGAATCAGTTTTATTTAGTTTTTCATCTGATTTTTGTTGCTCCTACACTTAGTTGTGTGTGTGGGTGCTGGGGTTTGAACCTGCATCCTTGCGCATGCCAGGCAAGCACCATAACCACCAAGCCACTGCTCCAGCTCATGTCCCATGAAGTTTTAAAGCTTTGGTTAGGCATCTCCAATTGTTAGCATAACCAGAGAATGATCAGTTTCCAAGTCTTATAATTCTCTAGAGTTGTGCAGTCCAATATGGTGGGATCTAGTATACATGATTGTTGGATACTTGAAATGTAGCTAACCTAAATTAAGATATGCTATAAGTATAAAATGCACCTTAAATTTGAAGGCATAATGTGAAAACAGAATATAATCTGTCATTAATAATTTTCATATTAATTACATATGAAAATATAACAAATATATTGAGCTAAATGAAGCATTAGAATTAATTCATGGGTTTCTTATTTTTAGTGTATCCGTTAGGAAGTTGAAAATTACATATGTGACTCACATTATATTTTATTTTATTTTTTATTTTTTGGAACTGGGTACTAAACCCAGGGGTGCTTAAGCACTGACTCACATCCCCAGCCCTTTGTTATTTTTTCTTTTGAGAAAGGGTCTCACCAAGTTGCTTAGGGCCTTGCTAGGTTCCTGAGGCTGGCTTTGAACTTGTGATCCTCCTGTCTCAGCCTCTAGAGCAGCTGGGATTACAGGCGTGCTTCACCAAGCCTGGCTCATGTTACAGTTTTTTACAAAGCGATGATCTTCTATAGTGGGTCTATTTTTTCTCCATCCTCACCTTACTTACTATTATATCCTCTTTGGGTTACGTTGATAGCCCTCAGTCTTTTATACCAACCATCTGTCATTTGCAGGTGGAGTCATTTTCCTAAAAGTTGGATTTGCATCATGACTTTATAAACAGAATAATGGAGCTTAAACCAACGTCTACAATTTACTAGCTGTGTAACCAACAATACTGTATCTAAATATCAGTTTTAGCATCTTCTAAATGGGGATATAAAATATATAGGGACACTTTTATATGAATTAATGGAGGTGTTTCTTATAGAGCTCTTAATATAGTATCTATCACTTGGTAAATGGTGCACAAAGTCCTCCATTTTCAGATCCATCCTTGCCATCCTTCCACATGTACCATTATGGTTCCAGCCACACTGAACCCCTAAACCCACACTTCAGCTTGTGTGTCATAATTTCTGTGTAAGCTGTGCCCTGTTTTTCACCTTTCATCTTTGCTTGAGTAACTCCAGTTTTCCACTCAGGCCCATTGCTGGGAGCACCTCCTGTGGAAGCTTTCTCTTACTTTCCCAATCTGGAAGAGGTACCACCACACCACTATATGTACCTGTTATAAGGAGGGAGGAACAATGGAAAATGTCACAAGTGTTGGTGTTAGCAAGCCCTGGGTCACAGTTCTTCAGTGTGACAGTTATGTGACTTTGAGCAAATGCTCTCCTGTCTGAAGCCCAGTGTTCTTACTCGCAAAATTAGGACAGCCGTAACTTCTCTCCTCTTAGAGGTTGAAAGGTTTAAATGGACTTCAGGATATCTAACACGTAATAGAAAGCAGTAAGCAACTGTCATCACATGGAAGCCTTTACTGTAACTTTGTTTACCTCTCTAATTTTCCATATGGAATATGAACACCCGGGAGGAAATGACAATTTTATATTGGTCTTTGTACCACTAAAGCTTTTTATAGTGCTTGTACATCTTTAACATAAATCTGTTAAGTACAAGAATGAATTAATAAATGATGAATGAATAAATAACACCACTGGCAGCTAAGAGAGGGTTGGATTTGACCACCTAGAGGGATGGGCATTCAGGGTAAATTAAAATAAATTATGTTGACAAACCCAGTCAGACTGGGAGAAAGGACATTTAAAAGACTTTGGCAGGAAGCTGACATGTTTGTCCCATCAATCCTTGGTGAAGTCATTGTTCCTCCTAGTAGCAACCCAGTGGGTGTTAGCTGGTAAATGTAAATCTTTACATTTCTTCAACAGGGTACCGATGCCTTTTTAAATTTTATTTTAAAGTTCTGGAGATATAAAATAGCACAATGAAGAAGAGAAACGTCTAGAGGGGTTGGTGAACCAAGTGGGGAAAACAGCTGTATCTGGTTTTCTCCTACATTTATTTTTTAAACCCCTGCTATTCCGCAAAGTAGTTTCTCCAAACACACCTATCATCTATTCACTGGTTCTCTAATTCCTGGCTGTAGGCTGACTACATCAGTACCACCTTCAAACAATATAAGCTGTCTAGGTTCTACCTAGATCCTCTTTAACCAAGACTATTGGAGGAGGAGGCCTATCATGCATCTTTTATATAGATATTATTTTTATAATATGGCTGATTTGGGACTGTGGATAAATACATAGAAATAAAATGATTGCTATAAAAAATTTAAATAGCAGGCCTCAGAGTTCATATTGACAGCAATGTTTTTAAGGTAAAGTGTCCCTGGAAGCTGATGTCAAATAACCATTGTGAGATTTGAACATTGTTTTAATTTTTTTCTGTCAAAGTTGATGTTTCTCTCAATCCATTTTACAATGACTAGAGACCAAATAAACTTCATCTATTGTTAAAGTCAGATTCCCACTGTAGTATTTTTTCTGAACTCTATACTTTTTATCATAATCATAATCAATTTAAAGAACTAGAAAACTAGTAGGAAGAAGTTCAGGTGGTGTATCTCAGTGGAAGAGCATTTGCCTCGCACAGCATGAGGCCCTAGATTTAATTTCCAGCACCACCACCCCCAATTTTTTTTTTCATGACCCAGATTCTCTGCGGGAGAGGGATCAAATATACCATTCCTGGAACGAATGCTGGAGCAACTGAAAATAGTGGAAATCCATGATAACTTAATAGAAGTAGTGGCAAGAATAACTTCATCCTTACTATGAACGAGGCACTCTTCTAAGTTCTTTAGGCCTAGGATCTAAATAATATTTGTTAATGAAGTTGTCTTATATTCATTTATTCATTCAAAAAGATTTATGAAATACAGTATACCATAAATGAACATTCCATAAATGAAGAACAGATTTGTTGCCCTTTCAGAGTTACTACTATGTCTCTTCTAATGTCGAGGGCTTTATTTGATTCTTGCTTCACAGTAATTAAGAGAAGATTTCACTCTCCTACTATGCTTTGCAATACTATGACATACATTTAAATTCCATTATCAGAAATTCTTCTGTTTCTTCTGAAGAATCACACACACTTGGCATTGTTAATCTGTATGGGAGCACAGCTGAAAAGATTAGAATAACACTGATCATTTACTGCATATGATAAAATGTATAGGAAGTACTTGCATTTATTTGCCAAGTTTGTACTTCCTGTGCTTCTGCCTCCTGGCTTTCTGGGCTGCCTTCTCTCTTTTTCACACAGTTGTCCTCCTACTTGAATGGGAGTCCCTACTCCCTCTCTCTGAAATTAGCAAACAGCTGCAAGGAATAATACTGTGATCTTGGTCCTAAGCAAAGGGCACAGTGCCCTTTCTACAGAGTTTGGCACTGGGACTGTGAAAGTCTTTGAAAATGTTCTTTTTGCATTAAATACATCTCTCATGTGGATTGAGGATCAGACAGGGGGAACATAGATCTTTCTGCGTATTAGGTGTGTAATGATCATAGGTTGAAATGCCAGAATACAGAGCATTGTGAACACTATCCCAAATATATAAAATCAAATCCAGATGGTGCATACCTTCAGTTTGTAAATGAACAAATTTATTTTTGAGATCCTGACCTAAGTTTTTATTTACCACTTCACTTTATAGCAGTAAAGCAGCTAATCAAATTGTTTGCAAGGTTGATATACTAACTTGGTATCCAAAATTTGCTTGAATTAGAATTTTGGTATATTTCACAGTAATATGCCCAGTAATGTAGGGACTAAATTTAACATCTGATTCCATTACTTTTAGCATAGTGACTTATATTCATGAAAAAAATTTATTGGAGGACACTTAAAACATTTACCCTGACCATATACAAAATGAAAAGGTTTAAAATTTGTAAAATAGGACTGGGGTTGTGGCTCAGGGTTTTTTGTTGCTGTTTATTTGTTTTAGTGATACTAAGAATTGAACCCATAGAAAATTTACCAGGGAAATACACGTTCATCCCCCCACCTTTTTGTTTGTTTGTTTGTTTTTCTTTTTGATACAGAGTCTCCTTGGATTGCCCAGTCGTGTGCCACCATGCCCAATTGCAAGCTTTCTTGTACTGGGTATATGTAGTTATTAATCATGCCATCTTCAATTATTTAGTGGCTGCTATGAAACTACTTTGCTTTATATGTACTTTTATTTAATCTTTATAATAATTATAGGACATTTAAGTCAGCATTATTATCCTCGTTTACAGGTGAGGAAAGTGAAACTTTGGTAGAATAAAGAAATTTCTCACCACTGCAAGTGACTGTGAAAGGATTGGGATTTATGTTCAAGTCTTTTTAGCTTCAAGTCATCTGAACTTTGTCATAATGCAAGACACCTTTACCTTCTGTGGAATGAGTATTTGAGCTGAATAACATTAACTATTATATCTTTCCTTACCTAAGCTATAAACCACATTGTGCTGCTTAGTTCTCAGACAGGGAATGCATTCTGTGTTCCTGCAGGGTTGAATGTAACAACTGTGAAACTGGAGAACAGTGTGGTGCAATTATGCATGGCAATGCTGTCACCTTCTGTGAGCCATATGGTCCCCGAGAATTGGTAAGTATATGCTATTTATGTATATTATTCCATTATGGTATTTACTGAGCTTTTTGCCAACAAAAGCCTCTCTTATGCTCTTATAATTCAGATGAAAATTTGAATTATTATTTATATTATGAATCCTGTTACACATATCTCCAAATTGAGAAGGGTGATTTTATGGTCTTATTTTCAAATGTAAAAATAAAGAATTCAGTGATTAAAATGGGCAACATCAATGGGTCTCATTAAACAAGATACATCACTATGAAGAGATAGCCTTTAAAAATGAAAATATGATGATGTATATTATAAATGTACTCACGTAATATATATAATTTGTAAATAACATGCGACTTTCTGAGTTCTTGTATAAAATCTTTAAATTGTCCTGATTTTCTCTTTGCAAGTTAAAATTTTAGATATTTGATTTTATAACATTAATTTTAATCTTCGGTTTGTATACATGGAGGAACTTTGATGGAAAATTTTTTATTGGTGCAATATAGTTTTATATAACAAAGGGATTTTTTGTTACACATTCATATATGCACACATTGTAACAATATATTTTGGTCCAGTTCCCTCCCCATCACTTGCCCCCACCCTTCTCCCTCTCCCCAGACTCTTTCCTCCACTGATCTCCCCTGATTTTACATATATGTGTGTGTATGTATATATATACATACACACACATATATATATATATATATATTTATTTTACTTTTTCAGTTTAAATGACTGCATGGGAGCTATTTAGTATCTCAGAGGTACAGAGTATATCATACAGTGTTTATGGGTGGATGATTTTTTAAGTGAAAGAACATTTTGAATAAACCATATTTTTTAAAATTATGGTTTATGCCAAATTTCTTAGCAGTAAGTTACTTTTCTTTAACTTAGACTGATTAGCAGATGCATGCCAAAGACAAGTTCCTGAACCACATGTAAAATGAAGCATGAGCATTCTAAATTAAAAGCAGTGAAACCACCAGCCATCACTCGAGGCTCCTCAGCCTCTCGTTCCTGGCCCATCTTTCTGACATTAGACTACATTCATACTGGAAAAGGATGGAAAAGCAGTGTTATGACCAGGCTCAGTCACTTTGCCTCTAATATTCTTCTTGTGACATCTTCAGCTTTGCTCTTCTGCTTTTCAACTTGAGCTTCAATGCTTGTTCTTTCTCTTTTTTTTTTTTTTTCCTCCCAAGTCATCCTTTTCCTGGGACTTTTAGTAACCAGTTATATTTTTCACCTCTATGTCACACATTGTGTTTCACAATCATTAACTTTAAAAGTTGCCAAAAGACTGGCTTCCATGGTAAAGAGGGTAGAAAAAAACCTAAACAGCAATTAAAAGACAATTTAGTTATCAAAATGTGAAAGCCAATTAACTTTTGCAACATGGTTCTTATTTTATGCTGCTTGAATGCCCCGTTCGGGGCAACAGATACATTTAATCTATTAAAGATACAATCTTCAGAGCATTGATGAATTGAAGAGTTTGTAGTTGAAATAAGAACACAAACAGAATTAATTGGATGCAAATTAAAATAATAGGTTCTCATAATTCAAGACTCACAAGGTGTTGTAATATTCTTACAGACAAATGTGACTCTCATAGTGATATTCTCTCTGGGAAAAAAAAGTGGATTTTCCAGTACATTTTAAATAATGTTCCATGACTGAATTAATTATCTGTAAATCTTAAAATAAAATTAAAGTTTTATCATAGTTAATTGAGCTTAGAGTAATTGCTTGTTTTAGAAGGTGCCCCCATTCAATAATATTTGTAGAAATCTTGGCAAATTCTTTTTGTTTCTATCAGTTAATAGGAAATAAGAATATATAATAATATAATGCCAGCATTCATATTTCCATAGCGTAAAGACTGAAATATACATACATTTTTAAGTGAAAAAGTAAAACTGTTTTCAAGTTTTAATTATAATTCCATTTTCAGAGTATTAAATACACATAAAAATATATTCATCTATACAAAGATCTAGAAGGATCTTACAGGGGTAATTAACATTGGCAGAATTATGAATTTTATTATTTTATGCCTTTTTTATTTTTATTTTTTCCCTTTTTTAATTCAGAAATTTATTTGTTGAACAATCACACAATATTCTAACGAAATAATATAATATATATATAGATTCTGAATATTAGATTTACCCCCAAGAGTGCCCCCCCATTACCCACCCTTATCCCTACTCTCCCCTTCCCAAAACATCTCTAAAAATATATTAGGTTGTATAACATTTCACCTTATCCGGATTTAAAACATGATAATAGACCTCCTTTCTCAATGGCCAGGGTCTAGTTCTAGCCTCCACGGATGAGTGAAGACATTCGACCCTTGGTTCTCTGGGTTATGCTGATTTTACTCAGCATAATTTCTTCCATACCCATCCATTTACCTTCAAAGGCTGAATTATCATTGTTTCTCATTGCTGTGTAAAATTCCATGGTATACATGTACCACAGCTTTTGGATCCATTCATCCAGTGAGGAACATCTGGGTTGTTTCCATGACTTAGCTATTGTAAATTGAGCTGCTATGAACATAGATATTGCTGTGTCGCTGTAATATACTGATTCTAAATCCCCTGGAAAAATACCCAGGAGAGGAACAGCAGGGTCATATGGTGGGCTCATCCCTAGTTTTTTGAGGATTCTCCACACTGCTTTCCAGAGGGTGAAATATATATTTTATTTGAATCCCATGTGTATGTAATCCTGGTTATTTCACTGTACACCAGTTTATTTAGCATTGATATTGATATCGAAGTAGGCTAGTTTTGAATTACCTTATATAATTAATGTGAGATTAGCCTTTTAACTGAAAAGGAAAATATTCAAATAATTATAAATATCTTTATCCAAGAAATTAGAAAGAACATGAGGTTTTATACTCCCATTGTATATATTTCCCTAAGATGAATTTACTGTAGTTTCAGAGGAAATAGGACCAAAATGGATTGAGAAGGATGAGATGACATCCTATTTTACACCAGTAATTCCACTTTTCAGTAATTTTTATATTATATTGATGCCCCAAAAGTAAAAATATGTATTTGTATCCAAGTTGTATTTATAGAAAACAGATTGACCAAATGAAAAGTGAGAAATTTTGTTGTCACTTAAAATTATGTTTACTAAAATTAAAATTTTTTATGGTACTTCAAATCATGGTACTTTAAAACTGTTGTTCATGAAGATTGATGAAAGATATCACTTTTTAAACAGCATGCCTTCTCTTATGTTCCATGAATCTAATTTTTTTTTAAGAAAGAGGGGACAGTGAGAGAGAGAGAGAGAGAAGCAATTTTTATTTAGTTTTTCATGTGACTTTTATTTCTTAGACACTTTACTGTGTGCATGGTGCTGGGGTTTGAACGTTCGTACTTGCGCATGCCAGGCAAGCACAGTAACCACCAAGCCACCACTCCAGTCCCACATGAATCTAATTCTTATTGATGTTGTAAAACAGCTACAGCCAAAGGACTGTAGTAAACTAAGGCTTTATCTTTTAAAAGGCCAAAAAAGAGCATCTCTGTTATAGGAGGCCTAGGCTAGAAGTCTGGACCAGGTCTGGCCCCTTGCCCCAAGTACAATCCATACAACAGAAAGAGTGGTGGTGAAATAAGAAAGACAGACATTTCAGTGTGGCCAACACTGGAAGGAAAGAGGCGCAGTGACCTAAGAACCGCCTTCAAGGTGGTGACAATAGCTCCAGGATTATATAGGGGAAGAATCAGGGTGGGGGTGGTAGTGAGAAGTGTGCATAGTTGGCGTTGTAATGCACTAGTGATCTGGTTAATCTTTATCTCCCGTGTGGTCAGGAGTTCTGCCGGCCTCATGATAGTCATTCTTGTTTAGGGTGCAGTTTTGTTTCCTATCCTGAGAAGTTTATCCAGGAATTTGAAATAAACTGGGGAAAAGAAATAAGTCAAAGAAAGAACAAGTCAGAGGAGCAAAAAGGAATGATCCAGGACAATGACTGGGGTCCTCCTTCAGAAGGACAAAAAAAAAAAAAGGATGAGTTCAAAGGAACCCCCATTACATCAAATTCATGTCAGTAAAAGTTGAAGTTAGTCAGAGTTGGATCTCCTATTTGAGGGGGATTCCAGGAGATTGTGTTTCAAACACTACTGTGCTATGGAGCCCTCTACTAATGAACTATACACAGCCCTAGTCCCAGCCCCACCCTTCATTGTTGAAATCATTTGCTGAATTATTCTCACATATTTGGAAAGATATTTTAGTAACAAGAGTGAGTTTGAGCCAAAATTTTTCATGGAAGAACTACAGAATGAACAGCCTCAGTCTACAGTGAATTCTTGAGGTTCATGTAGTTGTCAGACTGATTTTCTAAAGTTTGAAGTCTGTTTGATTAAGAGCAGTGAGGTTTGATGGGCATGGTGGCGCATGCCTGTATTACCAGAACTCCAGAGGCTGAGGCAGGAGGATTGCAAATTCAAAGCCAGCTTCAGCAACTTAGTGAGGCCCTCAGCAATTTAGCAAAATCCTGTCTCAAGATAAAAAATTAAAAAGCGTTGGGGATATAGCTCAGTGGTTAGGCACCCGTGGGTTCGATCCCTGGTATCAAAGAAAAAAAAAAGCAGTGAGATTTTGTAAGAAAAAAGCAGTCCATCAGACAGACATAATTGCTGTACTATTTATCATGAGCCTTTTAAAGGCCCTTTTGTTTTCAGAATGTTACATATTTGAACTCATGATTAATAAGCAATTTACAATACCCAATTGCAAATATTGGTGAATAGATTTTATAGGCAGTGCTTCTTGTTACCTTTTTTCTCTTCATCTTTCCTATTCTTTCTTATAGCTGACAATTTTACTAATGAAGTGATTAGGTAGAGGTTAAGAAATGAGAATCAACCATTGCACCAGACCTCAGCATCCCTGGTGACCAAAAAAAAAAAAAAAAAAAAAAAAAAAAAAAAAAAAAAAAAAAAAAAAAAAAAAAAAAAA
>PVKS010019970.1:0-37588 GCA_004027875.1 Aplodontia rufa | reverse complement strand
CCCATGTACACAGCTAAGTGTCAGAGCAACGAAAGCCATGTGAAAAACTCAATAAAAATTGATTCTCTCTGTGTCTGTCTCTCTCACACACACTATCCTTCTCTCTTAAATAAATAAATAAATAAATAAATATAGTTCACAATGAAAAGAAGATATATATGAGAGGAATTTCTAGACAATTATTTCCCTAATTAAGATCTTTTTGTGCTTAGTAGACAAATGCAATTAATTCTTATCCCATTTAAACATTTAATTAATAGAAAACTCTTTTCATGACTTTGATTATGTAATTCTTTCCTGGGTCATCTGTTATCCTTTTTTCTGCTTTTGTGTGTGTGTGTGTGTGTGTGTGTGTGCGCGCGCCTTTTCATTTATTTCATTATCTTACCACTCTTTGAATTATTCCTTACCTCCTGTCCCTTTCCTTCTAAATCTTATCTTGTCTATAACTTCAACTGGACCTATTCTTTCATAATTCCCAGATCTCTAGCTCCAGGCTACAGCTTCCTGTTGAGTCCAAAGCCAAATGCCTTCAATTCACATATATAACATTGATTTTCTTCCTATCCAAGCCTGCTTTCATTTGCTTTTTCACTTTAGTCAACGCTACTTCTATCTACCCTTTGTACATGAGATACTACTTTCTTTACTTCCAAATGTCTGCCAGTTCTAGAATTTCTGTCTTCTAAATCATTCTCTAATTTGACCCATTCTCTTCATCTTCATTGATTTTTAGTTCTTTTGCAGTCTGCTATATGTGTTATTGCCAGTAATCGTTTTAAATTAATACTTATCAATTGTACAAATTAATGAGTTTCCCATGACATTTCCATACATGTGTATATTGTACATTCTTCATGTCTGCCCTCCATTCTACCCTTTTTTTTTTCTTGCTAAGAGAGGGGGACGGTGAGAGGAAAAAAAGAGAGAATCAGTTTTATTTAGTTTCTCACGTGATTTTTGTTGCTCTGACACTTCGTTGTGTATGTAGTGCTGGGGTTTGAACCCACATACTCACGCATGCCAGGCAAACACTGTAACCACTGAACCACCACTCTAGCCCCCATTCTACCCTTTTACTTCTTTGTCCCTCAGATTCCCTTCCCTCTTCTTAATAGTTCCTCTTTTGCTTTCTGTGTTTGTTGTTGTTGTTGTTGTTGTTTCCACATATAAGAGAAAGCATACAGTACTTTTTCTCTGTTGACTTACTTTGCTCAACATGGTGTCCTCGGTGCCATTCATTTTCCTGCAAATGACAGGATTTCATTCTTCTTTATGACTGAATAATGCTCAATTTTGTATATTTACCATATTTTCTTTATCCATTCATCTGTGATAGGTGCCTAGACTGATTCTATATCTTGGCTATTGTGAATGCAAGTGTGCATGCAAATGTCTCTCTTGTGTACTAACTTCATTTTCTTCAGATATATACCTGAAAGTGGTATATGTGTCATATGGTAGTTCAATTGTTTAGTTTTTAAGGAACTTTCATACTGTTTTCCACTGTGGCTTCACTGATTTACATTTCCACTAACAGTATTTAAGGGTTCTTTTTTCTTTGCATTTTTGCCAGCATTTTTTTTTAATAATAGCTGTTTTAACAGAGGTGAGATGAGATCTCAATTTAGTTTGAATTTGCATTTCCCTGAGTTGGCTCCTGTCTTATTTCATTCTTTTCTAAGAAGCAGCAGTGAATATTTTAAAATGCACATATAATAATATCACTCTTATACATAAATTACTTCAGTGGATCTCATTGCCTGGTCTAGGTGCATAAATTCAAATTCCTTAGACATCAAACAAGTAGCATCAATAATATTAATAACAACACATGTGTATTTGCCATTGCCACTCACTATTTTAAGCATTTAAGTGTTTTAGCATTATTTCATTAATCACCTTAAGGTAGGTGATATTTTATCCCCATTTAACAGATAAAGAAATAAAGGCAGGGCTGGAGCGGCAGCTGGGGCGGTTACGGTGCTTGCCCAGCATGCGCAAGTACACAAGTTCAAACCCCAGCACCCACGTACATGACAAAGTGTCTGAGCAATAAAGGCCATGTGAAAAAGTCAATAAAGATTGGTTCTCTCTGTCTCTCTCTCTCTCTCTCACTGTCCTTCTCTCTTAAAAAAGAAAGAAAGAAAGGCACAGAATATTTAACTAACTTGCCTAAGATCAGAATAGAAGAATCAGAGTTTAAATCTGAACCATTTGGTTTCACAGTAACAATATTTGATACTATCTCCTTGTGAAAAAGTCTTTGATTTGTTATAATTGGGAGGATAACTGTGGCAGTCTAGAGAATACATGCCTGATCAAAGCAGACACTTACAACTTACCTCCAGATAATTGACATGTAGTTACATGGTTCAGTGTTGTCAGATCTTTTATATTTCAAGAGTAAAATGGAATTTTGGACATTTGTAACAAGTCTGTTTTTAAATGTCAGTAAATAAAAATAAAATAGAGTAAAGGTATACCAAATATCTCTGTAGGCTGCATTCAGGCAGGTAGCCTGTAGTTTGCAACATTTGGTGTTCAGCATAAAAATTAGCTTTCTAACTTCATATCTCTGCATCCTCAGAAATCCTCCTTCCCTTTCTTAATTTCATCCCTGCCCTCCTTGTAATGGCTTATTTCTCTTCATCATTCAAAATTGTTTACTGGTTATGGTGGGGTCTTTATTTTTTAATGCTTCCATTTTTCTCTAGATTTGTTCCTCCTCTTATTTGCTCCTAGTACATCCTGTAGATGCTTCTAGTCTACTGTCTCTTTCAATCCAGACTATAATTTCTTAGTGTTATATCTTGGCGTGTGTTAAGTTCCTAAATGTTAGAACATTATTGTTGCAGGTGGGAGAAATTCATCTGAAGTTAGCTTATAAGCAAAGTCTCCACTGATGGACTCATATAAGCCTGTAGGAGCAGAGGATAGTCTTAGGGATAAACCAGAACCAGGACTTTAGGTGCTGACAGGTGCTTTCTGCCTTGGATGTCTCATTCTGCCTTGGGTCTACTTCGTCAGTCTTGCCACTTCATTCAGGCTCAGCCACTGACCAATAGGATGGTTTCTGATACTTCTAGGCTTAATCTTTATACTTTCCCTTCATCTCTGGTTGTAAAAATTCTCAGAGATGTACTCTGATTGATGTGGTTTATATCGAGTCCCCACCCTAATTGATCAACATGGGTAAGAGGTAGCACATGTGTCGCACATACATGTATACTCACATAGTTTAAAATCAGGGAAGATTTTCTTTGGGAAGTGATTTTTTAAGGTATTATATGATTGAGTTATGAGTTACTATGAGAGAGGAAGATTGTTTTAACTTATAGAGACCTAAGGGAAGGAGGCCAGTGTTTCTTTAAAAAGGTCTGTCTTAGCTGGACATGGTGGTTTATGCCTGCAATCCCAGCAACTGAGAAGGCTGAGGCATGAGGATAACAAGTTCAAAGCCAGCCTCAGCAACTTAGTGATGCACTAAGCAACATAGCAAGACCCTGTCTCAGAATAAAAAATAAAAAGGGCTAGAGATGTGGGGATGTGGCTTAGTGGTTAAGTACCCCTGGTTTCAATTCCTAGTACAAAAAAAAAAGTCTTTTCAATATTGGTAATCATCAAGGAATAGCAAATCAAAACCATAATGACATATCACTTCTCACTATTTAGGGAGTTTTTCATCAAAAAGATCACAAATATTGGTAAGGATATGGAGACCTTTATACCTTGTTGGAGTGAAATGTAAATTAGTTCAGCCATTATGGAAAAGATTATGGAGGATCCTCAGAAAATTAAAAATATAACTACCATATGATACAGAAATCCCACCTAAGTGTTTACACACACACACACACACACACACACACACACACTCTTAAGGAAAATTATTTAGCCTTCAAAAGGAAGGAAATCTTGCCATTTGCAGGTAAACTAGTGGTTATTATGCTAAATGAGATAAATACTGTTGTCCCTTGGTATCTTCTAGGGATTGCTTCCAGGACTCTGCACAGATACCAAAATCTGAAGGTGCTCAGGTGTCTTAAATAAAGATGGCATAGTATTTACCTGTAACCTATGCATGTCTTTTGGTAAAACTGAAAATCTTCTCTAGATTATTTATAATACAATATTATACTACATGTTGTTTAATATTTAATACAATGTAAATGCTATGGAAAATAGTTGTTACACTGTTTTGTGTAGGGAAGAAAACTGTACATGTTCAATAATAATTTTTTTCAAATATTTTCTGTCTGCAGTTGATTGACTACAGATATGGAAGCTGTGGGTACAGAGGGTCAGTTGTAATGCATGATCCCACTTATATGTAGAATCCAAAAAATTTAGACTCAGAAACAGTAGAAGTATAGTTATCAATGGTCAGGAAGGTAGGAAGAAATAGGGAGATGTTGCTTAAAGGTACATACTTTCAGTTCCAAGAAGAATAAGTTTTAGACTCTACTTATACTATCTATCCTAAATTAAGTATACTAAGTACATTTAATAAAACTGTGTTGTATACTTTGGATTTGCTAAAAGAGTAGACTTAAGTATTCTTACTATACAGACAGAAAAGGTAACTGTGTGAGGTGATGTATATGTTAACTTGAATGTGAATCAATTTACAGTGTATACTAATATCAAAGCATCATCTTGTATACCTTCAGTTTTTGTCAATTACACCTCAATGGAAAGGGGTAGTGATCAGTCTGTCCTCAGTAAAGAAAGAAGATTGTAGGGTTCTAAGAGGCAATAAAGATAAACTACCATATAGAAGAGAAATAACAGAAGAAGGCCTGCTTGTAAAAAGGTTGGGCCTTGACTGGCATCACGGACATTATGCTTTGGAAGGGGACCCATCATTTTCTAAACTGATAAGAATACCTAATTGTTTCTACAAACAATGTGGTTCTTCCAGAACACTCTTGCTTTCGCCCTAGGAATCTGGGATGACTTGCCTGAATGACCTGCTCCTTGGGAACTGAGTCTCTAATAAGATTCCTTGGCACACATTTCACCCTTGCTCCCATGCTTCACAGCTTATTCTGGGAGGAGTGGGGGGATTAAGCCTATCCCATATGACTCTTGAGAGAGGACTCTGAAAATATCCTCCAGGCTTTACCCAATGTACCTTTTCTCTCTGCTGATTTTAATTGGTATTCTTTTGCTGTCTTGAATCATAGCTATGAGTATGACTATATTCAGAGTCTTATGAATTCTAGTGAATCATCAAATCTGGAAATACTCTTGGGGGTGTGACAATGCCACTTAGGCTGGAATTTTAGGTCTAGACAAGAAAAGAAGAAAGTGTGGTCCAGGATTTTGGAACTGACTTGGGAGATATTTAAAAAGTAGAATTGAGGGGCTGGAGTGGTGGCTCAGTGGTTACGGCACTTGCCTTGCATGCGCGAGTTCGCGAGTTCAAACCCCAGCACCACGTACACAGCAAAGTGTCAGAGCAACGAAAGCCATGTGAAAAACTAAATAAACATTGATTCTGTCTCTCTCTCTCATTGTCCCCTCTTTCTTTAGGAAAAAAAAAGTAGGATTGACAAGATTTGGTGGTTATTTTAATGTAGGAGGGAAAGAGACAGTTAAGTATCAAAGGTGTCTGCAAATTTCTGACTCCAGAAAATAAATAGAAATATGCATTAAATAGAAATATGATTAAATAGAAATATGCATTAAATAGCAATATGCATTCACCACCAGAGCAGCATGATATGATAGAAGGAATACAGAATTCGAAGAAATTCTGTATAGATTCAAATTTATAATCTTGGGGCATATTAGCTTTGATAACATAAGTGCATCTTTCTGAAACATTTTGGCCAATTGAGACCATTTTGAGGATTGAATGATACATTTGAGAAGATTTTCTAAGTTATTAGGTAATGTAAATGTTAACTATGATAGTTAAGTTTCCATTTTCTAAGAACCTTATATATGTCCAAATCTGTCAGACATTTTATTTATTGTTGCTACTGTTTTTTATTATTTTCATTGAACTCTGAAACTCAGCAACCTAAATGCTAGAATGTCTTTTTTACTTTGTATCTTATATTTATCTTATATAGCATCTTTTACATACTATTATTTATAAACTCTAACTTATACTAGTGGTAGATGATATATTGGTTTTAAACACTGAAAATTGTGAGTGTTGTAAAGAGCGCCTGAAGATCGGTGAGCGGATTTGCCTAGTTTCCATAGGCATTCATTCCCAGGTTGAATGACATTAACTCTCTGGTCTCTGAAATAGATCACACTTTCTATACTTCTCATTGACATTATTTGGATGTATAGGGGAACATTGTTTTTCAGGTCTGTTGGGAAACAACTGTAGCACATCATAATTTCATTTTATTAACTACTTAAGTGTTGAACAAAAGCAAATAGCACATACAAGGAAAGTCATATATTTGTGCAGTTATCTTATATACAAAATGTCAAGATTCCAGAGAAATAATGATGTTCTTTTCTCTTGTAGAACACTTCACCTGCATTGTAAAGGTGCTTTTTACCCTTCTGTACACACAGGCTCTTGCTGCACTTTCAGTTAAATGCAGTGAGGAAGATAGGACAGCCTGGAAACACATGGGAACTCTCAAAAAGGTTAGTGTCTTTTCTGAATTTGTTATTTAGTAGTTTGGGGACCTCATTTAAGTTGGGGATATTAGTGAATAACAAGTATTTGAAAGACAAAATAAATTGTGGTATTTTAAGTGGAAATAAAGTGTGGTATTTTAGCTTGAAGGAACACCTTCAAGCTAAAAAAAATTTTTTAATGTTTCCTTGCACAATTAGATCTTCTGTATCCATGTCCATCCTTGGCTTTTCTCCCTCTAAATTTGGGCAGTTTTGTTTTATCTTTGCTGGAGTCTTTATAGTAGAATTTCTTAATCTGAGATCTTTGGATAGATTCTGTTTTGTT
The DNA here is from genome assembly GCA_004027875.1 of Aplodontia rufa. Lineage (NCBI taxonomy): Eukaryota > Metazoa > Chordata > Mammalia > Rodentia > Aplodontiidae > Aplodontia > Aplodontia rufa. The sequence continues at coordinate 30,648 of PVKS010019970.1, read as the reverse complement.
ATATTTGCTAGAAGTGGAATCATAGCAACCAAAATATATCCACAGGGCCAATTACGCTCAAAAGTTTACAAAGCACTGCAATTTAGACCAAGCATTCTACCTAATACCTACCCTCTTGCATCTCTCAAACCTTGATCCCTTTCTTTATTTAACCTGCTTATGTTTGGCACCTCTTCCTTAAGATTCTTCTGATCTTGTATGTAAGTCTTAGCAATTCTTAAGTTTCATGAGGCTACTCTTTCATTTATTCAAAGACTACCTATATAAAATAGGCTTTTATAAGACTTTTATATTTGTGAAATTTGTTTTTCCCCATCTAATACTCCTCTGGTGAGAAGTATTCAATATAAACCAGAAGTTCTCAGTATAAACCAGTAAACATTACTTTGTATTTAACTGTCTGATTTAATATAGAACTTGACTCATGTGTGAAATAGTTAATGTATTTGATAATGATTTTCCAAGCTAATTTCACTCAATAACTTACTTGGGTGATCTGAACATAAACTATTATTCTTTGAAATACTTTTCTGATGTTTTATTTTATAACTCTAACTCAAAAGAGTATACTAAATTTAGGAAGTTTGTGGCTGGGTTTTGCTATTTGCTAATAAATAGGTCACATTTATTAGCAAATAACAAATATTTCATAGTTATATTTTCTTTTAAATTTTCTTCATTTTCAGTTAAGTGAACTCTGCCTTGTTTAAGAAGTGATTTAAGTCAATTTTTTAAAAATGCTATTTTGATATTTAGTGGGATATTGATTCTTATGAAATACATGTAACCTGTAGGTTATCATATTTAGCATGTGATCATCCTGCTGATTAAACAGCAAAAGTGGGAAGAGTCACCTGGTATAAGAAAAACACTTGCAGTCAAGGACATTTTAATAGTTTAGAATCGGGACATAATACTACTACATGGCTGAGTGAATACAGCAAAAAGCAGAGGACTAATTTAAAAATAAGGCAAAGAGCCAGGCATTGTGGCTCACACCTGTAATCCCAGCTGCTCAGGAGGCTGAGGCAGGAGGATCTCAAAGTCAAAGCCAGCCTTAGCAACTTAGCGAGGCCCTAAGCAACTTAGTGAGGCCCTTAAGCAACTTTGTGAGACCCTGTCTCAAAATAAAAATAATAAATAGAAAGGGCTGGGGATGTGATTCAGTGGTTAAGCACCCCTGGGTTCAATCTCTGGTACCTAAGTAAATAAATAGAAAAATTGATATTCCTATGCTTGAAGAATAATATAGTCATAGTTTTATTGATTAAAAAGTGTTATGTCCAGTGTAGATTTTTATATTTCATAATGACCAATGGAACTAATGTTCTTAATTCTTTTCCAGAATACATGTGATGCAGAAAAGTCTTATGAAGTTTTATTGAGCTTTGTTATAAGTGAATTATCTAAAGGAAAATTATACCATGAAGAAGGAGTTCAGGAGTGTACAATGGTATGCTTTTGCTTAAGAAGCGATATATAGTAGTTTTTGAGTAAAGGTTTTTTTTTGCCATTGTGAATGTAATTTGCCATATCAATTGTAGAATTAATTGTTTAAATTTTTCTTTTTTAATTTTAGATTAGTCCTATTGCTTGGTCTCCTGAATCCATGGAAAAATATTTACAGGACTTCTGCTTACCTTTTCTCAGAATCACCAGCCTTCTTCAGCACCATCTTTTTGGGGAAGATTTACCTAGTTGCCAGGTATAATTTGGGGTAGTGAATAGGGAACCGTGTGTTTAAAATGAGCTAATTTTTGAATTATGCTAGCATCTAGTACAATGCCTACATCTACATATATAATACTGTCCTGTAAGTATATGTTACTTTGGCTCAAAGCATAAATATTTGCTATTTTTGTGTTTGTTAGCACCCATCTATTTTTATGATAATATTGCTAGTGTTGATATTTGAGCAGTTGTGGAGTGGATCAGTGATAATTCATTCCCAATTCTTAAATAGGGTCATAGTATTCAGTTAATTGATATTTTTATGACTGACATCATTTGCTTTTAATATTCCTTTAAGTTATATTGATTTGAAGATATGACAGCATTTATGTGATTTTTTTTAATAACAGTAGAATGTTTAGCTTATAGTCAGTTGTTTGATAACTGGATTTAAATAAAGGACTTATTATTGGTTTAATCTACTGTATAGAACTGTTACTTTCTTGAGTAAACTCTAGGTTTAGGTAAGTAAACCTAAACTGTGCTTATGGAATAGGAGGATCCTGACATTATATGCCATTTGGTTCACTTTCTATGCCATTCAGTTACAAGGAATTCAGTGTAGGAATTAGAACATTTATCATATTTATGATATTTGAAGACGAAGTATATCAGAAGTAAGCAGTTTTTAGTTCCTTCTGTCCTAAGTAATTTACTTAAATGTTTTGGGTTTTTTGATTTTTTTGAGTACTTGAAGTTAAACTCTTCATATTTGTCACCAAAACATTCTACTCAGAGTTATAAAGGTGTTGAACCGATTAAAAATGTTCATTTATTAGATTTTTTTTCTTTCTTTTTTGATTGTTGTTAACTTTAAAAGAAGTGTATTTCCTTTTGACATGTGAACATCCTTAAGATTTGAGACTGCCCAAACAAAATCAGTTTCTGTCTTTCCTTTTTTTTGTACTGAGGATTGAACCCAGGGGCACTTAACCACTGAGCCACATCCCCAGTCATTTTTATATTTTTATTTTGAGACAGCATCTCACTAAGTTGCTGAGGCTGCCTTTGAACTTGTGATCCTCCTTCTTCAGCTTCCCAAGACCCTGGAATTAGAGGCTTGCACTTCCATGCCTGGCAATTTCTTTATCAACTGTACTTTCTCCTTGTTTAAAAACAATTGTCTGTGGTTCCTTCTGTTCTTATTACTGTGTAGCTTATGTTGTTTTTCATTTTTATTAGAGGATTTTTTTTACTTGTAAGTTGAGAAGTAACTGGAGATAGATGCTCTTGAATTGGGCATTGAAAGTTGGTTGGGGTTTGAATCTGCTTTGATGCGTGTCCTGGAGTACCATGTGTTTAGACCTAGGAAGAAATGCATTGAATTGGGTGTTTGAAAATAGTATCAGAGTCTCAAAGACATTAAAATGAAGTTGTAATGAATTTTGACTTTTACATAAGGGAATTTGAACCACTGAAAGATTTTTGGACAAAAACATGATATGATTCAGTTTTATTTCAGGATAAAATTTTATTCTAGTCTAAGACTGTGGGTTGCAAGAAATGGAAGGACTAGAAATGGAGAGACCAAACAGAAAGGCATACTGAGAAAAGAAGGGTGGGTATAGGTAATGACTTGAGATTTCAGAGATAGAGAAGTATGAATTTGACAGCTCATTGAACATTATGAAATTCAAGTGAAAAATAAGAGTGATATTGTCCTTGTGTTTTGAGTCTGGGAGACTTGAACTTTTGTGATACAATTAGTAATAGAGGACATACAGAACAGATCTGTGGGTATGGAATGAAAGCACTTTGATGAGGGGCCATTTGGATCAGTTAAGTGGATATTTGCATCTAAAATGAGAAAGGTAGGGCTTCAGAAGCAAGTTTGTTTTTTGTTTGTTTGGGTTGTGTGTGTAGTTGTACATATGTGCATGTGAGTGTGTGTGCGTGCACACATGCATGTACTAGCTTGCTCTTATCCTTTTTCACTATGATTTTTTTTAATTAATCATGAATTATACCCATGGATGAGTGTAATATTATGCGTACTTTAACTTTTGTGAACATGACAGTTTTGTCTGTATGTCCCTTTCTTAAATTTAGAGTATTTTATATTTGGAGTATTTTGTTTCACCCATTCATACATCATACTTGAATTCAAAAAATGTTTCATTAAAATTTATTCTTTGTAGGGCTAGAGGGGTGGCTCAGCAGTTATAGCGCTTGCCTAGCATGCACAAGGATGCAAGTTCAAACCCCAGCACCACATTCTTAGCTAAGTGTCAGAGCAACAAAAGTCATAGGAAACACTAAATAAAATTGATTCTCTCTCTTCTCACACACACACACACTGTCCTTCTCTCTTCAAAAAAAAAAAAATAGAGAATCAATTCTATTTAGTGTTTCATGTAGCCTTTATTTCAGTGAGCTATCAAGTTCATACTTCTCTATCTCTTTAATTTTTTTTTTAAAGAGAGGGACAGTGAGAGAGAAAAAGAGAGAATCAATTTTATTTAGTATTTCATATAGCCTTTATTGTTCTGACACTTAATTGTGTATGTGGTGCTGGGGTTTGAACTCGAGTCCTCAAGCCTGCCAGGCAAGTGCCATAACCTCTGAGCCACCACTCAACCTTCTATCTCTCTCTCTCAAAAATAAAAAAATTATTCTTTGTGCCCCTTAGCTCTAATTACAAATCCGTTCACTCAGAAATTTTTTCTTAATATTTGTTTTACAGTCCCTAAAATATATTTTTAAATAACACTAATTGTGATACCACAACGAATATAGTACATACATGTTATTTTGAATGTTTGCAGTTGTTCGTAGGGTAAATTCTTAGGAGTGATTTGCTGTGTCAACAGTTACGTCCATTTGCAGTTCCTTTATTGAGGTTGTATGAGTTTATGTTAAGATCAGTAATGTGTGAGAGCCCCCTATACTTATGCCTACTTTGCCTGTAATCAGTGTTTGATCTTTACCTTTAGAAATTTTGTCTAGGTAAAGTATTATATCTTAGTGTAGTTTGTTTTTTGTGTTTTTTTTTTTTAAAGAGAGAAACAGAAAGAGAGAATCAAATTTTATTTAGTTTTTCATGTGGCTTTTGTTGCTCTGACACTTCATTGTGTAAATGGTACTGGGGTTCGAACCCATGTCCTCACGCATGCCAGGCAAGTGCCGTGAGCGCCATGACTGATGAGCCACTGCTCCAGCCCACTTAGTTTTTGTGTTTCTCCTGAGGTTGAACATTTTCTGTGGTTAGGAGTTATGTTTGTATTCTTTGCTATGACCCACTTGTTACATAATTCTTCAGAAAATAATTAGAAAAACAAATTGCTATCTGATCTTTAAAGAACCAGTATCTTGAGTTTTTATTTGTTTAGATATATCTTTTGTATATTTTTTGTTCAAGTTAAATAATGAGAAATGAGAAACTTTTCTTTCAAAAAAATTTCCAGAATTAGATTTCTCACTTTAGTGACCCACATTTGGACTCAGCATCTGATTCATAGAAGAGTTTGAGTAATCCTGAAGTATCCCATGAATTCCAATAAATAAATAAAGTAGATCGTTGTTAGTTTTTGTCTTTTATTGAATTTCCTGTCATGAAGAAACTGAGAAGAGATTGCTATTCTTTTTACTATTAGTTCCTACCTTCCTCAGTTATTTTTGTGCCTTACGTTTGAAAAGAAATGCTGCTCTCTTTTCTGTGAGGGAAAGTCTAACTGTTATAAACATATGTGTATAAAACAGCAAAGCCCTAGGTTATATAAAGTAACAACTGACAGAATTGAAAGAAGAAATAGGCAAATCCACAAGTATAGTCAGAGATATGAATATTCATCTTATTTTATTATCTCCAAATTTGTGATAAACAACACATTTCTAAGTAACTTACAGGGCAAAGCAGAAATCACAAATCATTAGAAAATATCTTAGAGTGAAAATGAAAACACAGCATAGGGAAATTGTGGGATACAGCCAAAGCATTTCTTAGAAGGAGACTTGTTATGGCTTCACATGCTTATAGTTTAGAAAAGAGTGGTTTAAACCATTTATCGAAGTTTCAGAGCTAAAGATAGAGCAAATTAGACCCAGAGAAAATGTCAAGGAAGAAATATCATTTCTCCTCAGCTGTCATATATTTTTATTGGTACAAATTCCTGCAACAAAATACAAACAAACAAGAGAACAAGTTTATTAACATGTGCAGTGCACATTACATTGTCAAAACCTCAGGGAAAGATAACTGAAAGAAATGATTAAAAACTCTGTAGTGGGCTGGAGCAGTGGCTCAACAGTTACAGCGCTTGCCTGGCATGTGTGAGGATGCAAGTTCAAACCCCAGCACCATGTACACAGCAAGGTCTTGGAGCAACAAGGGCCACATGGGAAACTAAATAAAATTGATTCTCTCTCTCTCTCTCTCTCATTGTCCCTCTCTCTTTAAAAAAAAAAACTCTCTTATAAAACATCTTCGACAAAGAAATAAATTTTAGAGAAGCTAAAAGACAAAAGAAAGCAGTTTTAGACTTTTAGAGGTAGGAAATTGTTGGAAGGTAAATATAAGGGAGTAAATGAATGGAGTTAGGTTTGTTTGTAGATTCCTCTGTTACCATATCTGTGCGAATAAGAGTTTTCTCCAATAAAGGAGAATTTGTATCCTATCTTTAGATTGAAAGCAGGGCAGAATATAACAAGCCCTTCCCCAATTTGCTACTTCCTAATTGCCTTTAGCTCAATTTTGGAATGACATATTTGGTTTCCCTTGAAAGTGAAAAGAAAGGAAATAACAAATCAGAGGATAAATCAATGAAGTTATAGAGAGAGAAACAGTAGATAAAATCAGTGAATTCCAAACCTGGTTCTTTGCAAAAATCAATAAAATGCATAAATCTAAATATCAAGAGTTCAGGTGAGCTGAGAGATATCTGAACTGCCATGTGTCAGAGAAGCCAATCAAAGCAACAAATCAAAAGTGAGTTAATTATTTTTTCTCTTACTGTGATAGTATTAGCAGGAGGTTAAAATTTGAGAAAATGCCAGCTTCCCCTGTTTCTCCTTTCCCCATGGAATAGCACACTGGTTGAGTGTCTGGTAGCTTAATGACTGTGGGGTTGGGTTAATAGGGGAAGGATAGGAGTAGAAAAGTAACTGGGATAGTAAATATGGTGGAAAAGTATCTCCGAAGTCCCCCATCAGTCACCACATTAAGGAGACCTTGGCAGAGGTACCTGAAGAGACTTCTGTCCAAGGCCTCAAAAAGAACTAGGAGCAAATGCTCTGAGGCTAGGAATGTTAAATACGTGAAAGAGCATAGCCAGCCAAGGTGACCTGAGACCTTAACTGTAGTTCCTTTCAGAGACTGCAGTGCTTGATTGTGCACAATAGGGAGGGCAGTTTTCTCCATGAGAAATATCAAGAAAGCCTTTGTAATCCCCTATGGTTACACCTTCTGAAAACCCACACATAGCTTTTTATTTATAAGCTAAACTTCTCACTATTATTGATAAGGAAAAAGAAAAGTACAAACTACCAATATCAGGAATGAGGGAGGAGACTTCCAGATAGACCCATAAAAGAATATTGTGAATAACATTTGACAATAAATTGAAAACTTAGATGAAATAGACAAATTCCTTGAAAGATACAAATTACTAAAGACTCAAGAAGAGATAGAAAATCTGAATAGACCTATATATTAAGAGAATTGATTTCATTATTCAACTTATATAATTATTATTCTTTCATGAAGAAAAGTCAACAATGAAGTCTGTGAAACATTTAAGGAAGAACTTTTACCAACACTATATAAACTTATAAAGTAGAGGAAGAAAGAACAATTCCTATCTCATTTTATGAGGCCAGTTTTATCCTTACAGCCAGACCAGGCATCACAAAAAAACTGCATCTTCATGAACACAGAAGCAAAAAGCTTTAGCACAGCATTAGCAATAGAAAGGATAATACCTCATGACTAACTGAACCTTTGCCATCTTTCTTGAGGCTTAATAGACAAATAAGAATTATGTATTTATGGTGCACAGTCTGATTTTTTAATACCTGTATACTTTGTAAAATGATTACCACAATCAAGCTAATTAATATGACATACTTATCTCTTTTTTCTGAAGAGAACATTTAAGAACTCCTCAGCCAATTTCAAGAATATAACATAACATTATTATTTATAATCACTATGCAATACATTAACTCTCCAGAACTTACTCATCTTATACCTGAAAGTTTATACCTTTTGACCAATATTTCCCCATTTCTCCTACCCTCCTGTCCTGGCAACTATCAGTCTACTCTTTTACTATAAATTTGACTTTTTTAAGATTCCATACATAAATGGAATCAGTATTTGTCTCTGTGAATAGCTTATTTCATTTAGTGAAAAGTCCTTCAGTTTTATATGTATTGTTACAAATGACAGGATTTCTTTTCTTTTCCAAGCCTGAATAATATTCTTCTCTGTGTGTATCATATTTGCTTTATTCATTCACCCACTGATGGACACTGTTTTAGTCAGCTTTTTGCTGCTGAGACTAAACGACCTGACAAACACAATCCCAGGAGGAAAAGTTTATTTTGAGGGCTCACGGTTTCGGAGGTCTTGGTCCACAGGAGGCCAGGCAGCCTCCTCAGGGCTCGAGATGAGACAGAACAGCATAGCGGAAGGCATGGCTCCAGTAAGCAGCACTCAAGGCATCACATTGGGAAGCAGAACAGAGAGGGCAAAACTCTAGGCCAGATAAAGCATATATACCACAAAGGCACACCCCTAATGACCCACCTCCTCCAGCCACACACTACCAGCCTACAGTTGCCAGAGAATCCCTATAAAGGAATTAACTCACCGATTGGTGAGTTATAATAATTTATAACCCAATCATTTCATCTCAGCCTTCCTAAATGTCACATGTGAGGTTTTGGGGGACACCTCGTATTCAAACTATAACAAACACTTAGATTGATTGTATATCTTGGCTTTTGTGAATAATGTCGCAGCAGTAAGGGCATGACCAAAAGGAAAGGGTTTATCCTAGGAAGGCACAGTTGGTTTAACAAAAATAAAATAATTTAATATACCATATTAATAAAATAAATGAGAAAATAGTATATGATCATCTTAGTAAAAATTTTGTTTGACAAAATCTAATACCTTTTAATGGTAATTTTAAAAATCCCTCAATAAACTAGGAAAAGAAGGGAATTTGCTCAACCTTATAAAGGGTATTTATGAAAAAAATCTAGTTAACCTCATACTAAATAGTTAAAGACAGGAATAAGATTAGGTACCAAACAAGGATGACTGCGCTTACCTCTTTTTAATATTGTACTAAATTTATTAGCAAGGCATTTAGGCAAGAAAAATAACTAAAAGATATCCAAATGGAAAGGAAGAGGTAAAGCAATCTGTTCACAAATTAGGTAGTCTTATATATAGAAAATCATAAGGAGTCTTCAAAAAATTATTAGAGTTCATGAACAAGTTCTACAAGGTTGCAAGATACAAGATAAATGTATTAAAATTTATTGTATTTGTATACATTAGCAATGAGCAATGTGAAAGTGAAATTGAGTCATTTCATTTATAATAGAGGATATGAAAATATAGTGGAATTACATTGTGGCAATATACTGCTTTGTTTTGTAAATATACTAAAGACTACTGAATTATGTATTTTTAAAGGGTGAGTTTTATGGTATGTGAATTATGTCTCAAATTTTTTTAAAAAGTGTGTGACTGTGGACTTGTATCCAGCATATATTAAAACTCTCACCACTAAATAATAAGGAAACAAAAAACCCAGTACAAAAATGGGCACAATAGGGGCTGGAGTGGTGGCTTGGTGGATATGGTACTTACCTGGCATGCGCAAGTATGGGAGTTCAAACCCCAGCACCGACATACACAGCGAAGTGTCTTGAGTAATGAAGGTCACTTGAGAAACTTCAATAAAAATTGCTTCTCTCTTTTCTCTCTCTCTCTCCCTGTCCCCTCTTTCTTTAAAAAAAAAAAAAATGGGCACAATATTTGAATAAACACTTCTTGAAAGAATGTATAAGAATAGCCAACAAGCAGAAAAAAAGTGCTCAACATATTGTTGCCTGCCTCTTAGATCTCTTGGGTTTTTTAAAACTTGACCCCCATTTTTCCAGTGGACTTTGTTTCACTCATTGAATGAGTCTACACAAATTATTTAGCACTGCTTTTTGTGAATTCTGCATTTTTATTTTTACTGTTTATCCACACCAACAATCCATACCTTCTTAACCAAAGCAACTTTCTCTTTGCCCCAAACTAACTTTTCTTTCATTGAGTGACTAGCTTCTGTAGGTAGACTATTCATCATGTATGTGACAACTCTATTTTTAAAATAAATGTATAAAAGAAGCAGATGCTGTGACACTTAAGGAAAATATTTGGGGATATCTGGATATAATAGTGAGGAACCATTTCCTCTCTTCTTGCTACTCCTACTGCCTTCAATTGACTCAGTTAAGAAAATTTTCTTTCTGTCCCAAAGTAGTTGATGAGGATGATACTTAAAATACCCATAATAGAAAATGTTCTTGATGAAGTGTGTTGAGAAGTTTCTATTTCATGTCTAAAAGGAAGAAGAAGAATTTTCAGTTCTCGCCAGCTGCCTGGGACTTCTGCCAACATTTTACCAAACAGAACATCCGTTCATCAGTGCCTCATGCCTGGATTGGCCAGTTCCAACTTTTGATATTATAGCTCAGTGGTGTTTTGAGATAAAATCATTTACTGAAAGACATGCAGAACAAGGAAAGGTATGTAAAAAGAGTGGTATTCACTTGTCATAGTGGTGGTATGCTATTAGAAAAACATATTTTAAATTTTAGGTCATCTGTTCTTGACAGCATTTATTAAACTGATTAAATTGAAAAAGTGATTTACGCAGATAAATTGCATTTAAGAGTGTAAAAGCAGAAATATTTCAATTAACAAAGATGAGATATTGGTTGTTATTTTTAGTTTGCTTTCAGTCAGCAGATTTTTATATCTCTAGACCTGAAAGATACAAAGGAATTTTAAGATAAATAGGGAACTTGAATTCTTATTTGAAAGAGAGCTGTCTCATATTTAAAAAAGAAAAAAAAAGATTTAGATTAACAAATCTAAAATTTATCATGTCTTTCACTTTAAAATGTGCTGTGTCTCTGCTGCTAACCTGGTTGATGAAAGGGTTTGTGTTGGAGACAAGTGAATTGATAGAGTGGGGCAGCAGCGGGTGGCTGTGAGTGCCTTAATTTGGTGCACAGACTTTCTTCTACAGCTAGAATTACAGTTTGAGAAACAGGATGGTACAATAAAAGTATTATTTTAGGGAAGTATTTCTTGTGGCTTTTTTGTTGGGAAATTTAGATAAAAAGAAAGGGAAGCCAGAGATTATTTAGGTGGTGAAAATTTGGATTATTTTTCTGATAGTTAAAAATTAGGAAGTAACTAACGGAAGAGACATTCAAGAGAAATATAGGACCTGATGGCTATTTGTACATGACTTTAAGATCTTGAACTCAAATCAGTAGGAAAAGAGTAACTAGTATATTATAGTTCTGATAGGAACATGCTCCTGTTTAAACACCATTGATAAGTGCTCCGTTTGCCAATTGAGGAAAATACGTATTCTTAACATGGCATTCAGGGACCTTTATCATCTCACTTGCCTTTCTATCCTCTGTCCACCACCTCATTTTTTTTTTTTTTAAATGGTACTGGAGAGTGAACCATTCTTTAGAACTTTAAATTTTTTTTTTTTTACTTTGAGTCAAGTGTCTAAGTTGCCAAAGATGGCCTCAAACTTGAGATCTTTCTGTCTCGACCTCTAGAGTAACTGGGATTACAAGCAAGCCCCGCTGATAGACCCGTTTTCATTTTATACCACTCTTCTGTCACTACCTTGCTTAAATCACAAAAGGATATTTCTAAAGTGGTTATACTTTGTAAAACTTCTGTAGCATTGCTTATCTCTATTACTTTTATCTAAGGCAGTTTTCCTACCCTACTCCTATTGAAGTAATCACTCTGAGACTTTTGCTAATATAGATATTACCTTTTCTGTGAACACTGGTCTGATGGTACATCTTCCTTTACAGTTTTAAAGCCCTCCTTCTATAGTGGTATTCAACTGTTCTTGTGTTACTTTCTCTGAAGTTGGCATATGAATTGTACTTCTTTCATTTTTTAAAAAAATTATTTTTGTGCTGTGGATTGAACCCAGGGTCTCATGCATGCTAAGCATGCACTCTACCTCTAAGTATACCTCCAGCCCTCATTTATCACATTTGTTTCTTTAATGTGTCTAAATGAATGTTTTACAAAGCAGAAGTTTTTTTATAATTTATCCTTGCATCCCCAGTTCCTAGAAAGTGCCTGATAGAGACTGGTCACCTAATAAATATTTGTGGAACAATTAAGTGGTAAGATGGTGTCAGTGGCAAAAATAGAACTGATGAAAGGATAGCTGGCTTTCAGGGAAAATGAAAACTTTACTTTTGAGCATCAAAAGGACAAAACAATTAGTATTTCAAATGAATGTGTCATATTAGACTTAATTTTTTAAGTATTGAGGTGAATAAAATAAAGGCAAAATAAACACAAAAAATAAATGTCTCTTTTACTGAATTTTATAAAGAGATGCCATCTTATTTATTGGTTGATTTGTTAGAGAAAAGAGGAGCTGTAGGTATTATTGCTTGTAGCTCTGCAGTAGAGGGTGCACATTAGCATGTATGGCACCCTGGGTTCAATCTGTAGCAAACACCAAAAAAAAAGGAAAGGAAAATTCAAGAAGCTAATTGAACCTTGAATATTATGCATAAAAATCTTTTTCCTGTCTAGTGAATTCTTTATTCATAGATTATAATTAGAATTTGAAGTGTTTTTTTGTTTGCTTATTTGTTTTTTTAATGTATAAAAACATAGGAGGAATGACTTAGAGTAAAAGGTGGTTATAATTCTGGAACCAGGACAGGATAAAACTGATTAGCACACTCAAAATTTTTGTCTTCATATGAATCACATGTTAAAAGAAGTCCGCATTTTAGGAGAATGATTATGGTATGGATGTTGATTTTAAAAATAATAATTTATCATTTAATTATATTGAATCTTTGTAAAATTGACAGTCATTTGTCTTAGAGTCTTAGGGTAGAAGGCATTTATTTTTGCTAATGCATAATTCTTACTGATTATTGAAATGCACCCCCATCAGTTCTGTGTCCCTACTCTTGTCCTTCTTCCCTTCTTTTCTATTCCTAATTCTGACCTTGACTTTAGGTCAACGATATTTTCTTTCCCAGGAATTTAAAATTTGAATAAAACTACTTGGCAGAAAAAAATGGTAAGAGGAATTTCATAATCCAGCAGTATCTTTGAAAAATAGTCGGAATTATTGCTTCTGAATTTTTCTACCTGTTAGGATATTTTTTGGTTGCAAATAACAAAATTGAATTCTGATATAAGATAAGGAAAACAAAACAAAAGTTAAGAAGTCACAAGAGCAAAAAGAAAAAAAAGGAATTCATTGGAAGTATACTGGATAATATGTAGAAATAAAGAAGAGTTAAATATTTAAATTGCCATTCCTTGGGAAGAAGAGAAACCATGAAGACATGTTCATGGAAGCATTGCCATTGGATGCCTCTGCCTCAACCACTTTCCTTTCTTCTAAGTGTATGCCAGAGACCCAGATTCCTGGAAAGAGCATATCTGATGGGCATAACTCAAATCATATTAACAACTTCTGTGGTGGGGCAGGGTCTGGTGTTGAGATCAGGCCCATCAGAATTATATGAAGTAGAAAAGGAGGTTATTTTTCAAAAACAAACCTTATAATGCTAATAACATAAGAATGCAGAAAAGGATACAAAGCATACTTAAAGAACAAACTGGTGGCCCACTACATTCACAAGTTACTTTTCCAGTGCATACATTTTCTTATTGATAGTTTCATTTCTTCCACTGTTCAAAATGATGTAATCTTCACATTTACAACTTCAAGTGCACCTGTGATTTTCCCAAATAAGCAATCTGAAATCCTTGCATCCAGAAGTTCTAGGAGATGTCCATTACGCCTCTGAAAATTTGCCTACTCATCCTGTATTCATTTGTAAGAAAAAGGAAAAGAGAATGAAAATATTGCAAAAATATGACACAGTATACAAGAAATTTTGCAAGTAATTATAAAGCTGCAGCCAGTGTACAGTTCAATATATATGACTTTTTTTCTTCCACCTTCTTTGACTAGCTCCTCAAACAATTATATTTGTTTGACCAAGGAAGTGGCCCTAACTTTATTCTGAGAGTTATGAGCTTCTGGGTTGGTCCTGCCGTACTAATATAATGGTGTAATAGTTTTGTGTAAAACTTACCTTCAAGTTCTAAAATTGTGCTGTATAGAGATAATCTCTAAGTTCCAAAATACTGCTATTAATTTTATGACAGTGTTTTTTTATTCTTCTTGATACTCAGTGTCAGTTCCTCCAGACAGTGCTATAAGCCGTCCCCATTTGTTCTGCTACTGGAATGAGGAACTTAGAATGGTCAAGTGACATTTAGATTCTGATTCAATGGAACTATTGTTATATCCCCTGACAGAGAATAGTATACAGCTTCCTTAGGTACTAAAATAACAGAAGACTCCCAGTACAGCAGTGAAGCAGATTCTTTCTCTCTTTATTTCTTCCTTTCCCTACCAGCCTGCCTTCCTGCTTTGTGATGGGGATCAAACCTGGGCTGTCATGTATGCTAGGCAAGTGCCCTACCACTGAGCCATGCTCACAAACCAAAGCAGAAATTTAAGACTGAAATTTTAGGCGCAATCTTGAGAGATAACACAACCACTTTCTACTTCCTGGTCTCCTTATCTATGCATTCCAGCTTTGAAAAAGACAGATCACTCATTTTTATTGGTTGCTATTTAGAGTATATACCTCATTATATAGGTGGTTTTTTTCTTCCAATTAGTAACTCTCTAAAAATTCATCAGTTCAGTATTTCATCATTTAGAAGAACAATAATTTCATCAGATGATTGAGTATAAAGATTAATGAATTCCATGGACATCCATGTATTGTCTTTCATTGCTCTTTATAAAGGAAATTCTTTATTACAGAATGATATAGGCTAAAAGGTAATCCCAACCAAACCTATAAAAGTGTCATGTTCAGGGGCAGGGGGGACAATTGTTATCTCTTCTGCTTAATAGAAGGGTTTCAGTATAATTAACCCATTACAGAATATGCCATCTTTGGGGCCCAAGTTTGGGCATTGAGTGTTGGAAAATTGACTGTTGTAAGCCCACATGTTGTCCTTATCCTGGCTTCCATGATCACTTTATATGCCTAGAAAAAAAATGGTGCTATTACCATTATTTTTCTATAACCCTAAGATATTTTTTTATACTTAAAGTAGGAAATTTATTAAAAGATTTGTAGCTCTAACACTGTGGATATAAATGATCTTAGCAACTTGAGGTATAACAAATACTACATGTTCTTGGAAGGAGATTTTAAATTATAAAGTATTAAAATAGAAATAATGAGTTGTAACTATGAATTTGCCAAAAGAAAAAGGTCGTGAATTTGTTTGAAAATCAAGGGTTGAATGTTTTTCCTTATATATGGAAGCTGAGACTAGGGAAATGAATTTTTTAAATGAGGGAAATCTTATGAAGATAAAAGGGAGACCAGTAGAGTAGAAGAATGGAATTGAGAGGGAAGGAGGGAAGTACAAGAGAATGAAGTCTATCAAATTATATATCCATGTATGAACATACCACAATGAATCCTGCATATGTATATTATAAAATTATAATGCACTAATTTTAATAATAACAGTAGGGAGATCAGTAGAATAGAGCAAGCAGATCAGGGGAAGGGAAAAGGATGGTACAGGGGAAATAAGATTGATCAAATTATGTGTATTATGAATATGGCATAATAAATCCTACTATTATATATAATTATGCACCAATAAGAATAAAAAATGTATAACTTTATAATTTTTATTAAACATGTTAAAAGACAGATATACCTAGATGTATTTTCTGTGCATGCTTAGAGTTATTAATATTTTGCTTTTAAAATAATAAGTTTATATTTTTAGGGTGTTTAAGAAATTATATCTGTTGTGATTGAAATTTGCATGAAAATAGAGAATGGTAATTGTTGAAAAACAATTTTTTGTCTGTTGTTTATAAAGTGGGAAAGAGAAGCATGTTAATAAAAAAAAATCCACATTCTTGGAAGCAGATTTTACTTTTAATAAAGAAACTTTAGAAAATAAACATGTTTGTGTTAGTATCTTATATATATAGAACTAATGACTATTTTTGGATATTTTAGGCCTTGCTTATCCAAGAGTCAAGATGGAAGTTACCACATCTATTACAGTTGCCTGAGAATTATAACACCATTTTTCAGAACTACCACAGAAAAACCTGTAGTGTCTGCACTAAGGTTCCTAAAGACCCTGCTGTTTGCCTTGTTTGTGGTACTTTTGTATGCTTGAAAGGACTTTGCTGCAAGCAACAAAGTTACTGTGAATGTGTATTGGTAAGCACTAGTAAATAATACAGAATTTATGAAAACTTAAATTTCATTGAAATGTGTTACATATGGTTTAGTCAGTTCTTCAAATTTAACTAGTTTTTGAGTTAAACGCTGTATGTAGATATAGAAAGCTGGATTGTTTGTTGTTTTGTTTTTGTTTTCTTCTTTGCTTTTTAATTCAGTAGAATTTTTAAAAATCCTCCAGAGCTTTACTTAAGTGAGTAAAACCTTTCTTAAATACAATTCCAGTTCTTCTCTCCTTTCTTCTACCATCTTTTAATGTTACATATTTTTAAGTATGCTGTGAAACAGCATTCATCTATGTTGTGGGAAACTTTAGTTTCTGAATTAGGTTGGCTCTTAATTGCTTTTTACTAGATAATGCTTCATTGGGGTTATAAGTTTAACATAGATGAAATCTTTTTTAAAAATCTAAAATATTTCCATTATTTAGAAGACATATAAAGATATCAATTTTGTTATAAAGTTCTTTGATTATGAAATGTACTGATATGTTCTAAATTTTTTAGCATTCTCAGAACTGTGGTGCCGGAACAGGCATTTTTCTGTTGATCAATGCATCAGTGATCATCATCATTCGAGGTCACCGCTTCTGCCTCTGGGGTTCTGTGTATTTGGATGCTCATGGAGAAGAAGACCGGGATCTTAGGTTAGATCTGCATGGATATATCCAGGTTTTTTGTTGCAGTTGGTCAGTAGAAAGCAAAGTGCCATTCCTGGATTTGTAATTAGGATTTTTTAAAAAATGTTAAGAGGTTCTGACAGTCATTAATTTTAGAGTAATTTCTAGTTTTGAGTTATTTTTCCTATCAACATACTGTAGAAACATGAAATCAAATCACTGAGATTTTTGCCACAGTAAGCCTATTAAAAGAAAATATGAGGGACTGGAGTAGGGTGGCTCAGTGGTTGGAGTGCTTGCCTGGCTTGCACAAGAACTCAGGTTCAAGCCCCTGCACCACATACACAACTAAATGTTGGAGAAACAAGGCCAGATGGAAAAATAAAGTTGACTCTCCCCCTACTCCACTTTCTCTCACTCTCACTCTCTGTATTAAAAAAAAAGAAAAAGTAGAAGAAATGAATGTGAAATCTTCATCATACTGTATTTTTTTTTAATACTTTTTTTTCTTTTTTTCTAGGCGAGGCAAACCTCTCTACATTTGTAAGGAAAGATACAAAGTTCTGGAACAACAATGGATTTCTCATACTTTTGATCACATCAATAAAAGATGGGGTCCACATTACAATGGACTATGATTCACCACCTCAGCATTGCATTATATCGTCATTTTCATTAAGAATTTATTTTATCAACAATAAGCTTTAACTTAATTTGGGGGGATTAATGTTTTTGCTGAAGGAAAAAATGAATACATTATGAAGCCTTTCCGAAATTAGGTGCTTGGTAATCACATTAATGGTATAGTAATTTTTTTTAAGTATCTGGAGAACACAAATAAGTTAAATCATTCTTTAATGGTCATTTTTTAAGTGCACAATTAATAAAAAGCACAACTTGTCCATAAAATCATTCGGAAATGATTCTCCCAACAATGCATATCAGCTATCCATTGATACTTAGAATGAGTGTGATTTATTTGAAATTTTATTGCTTCTTTCTGTGTTTTAATTTGCATCTGCTAAACATAATGCATCTTTTTCTTCTGCCATTCTTGTGTTGATTTGAAATGTTTGCTGTATGTAATTAGAAAAAAACTGTAAAACATGATTTATGTGAAATATTGTATAGTAAAAGTTAGTCTAATAGTAGAACCTTAAATTTTTTTCTTGTGAAGAATCTGTTAAAAGTTTAAGGCTTTGCTGAAAACTTAATTCATTCTCAGGAATTTCATAAATATTCTCCCCAGGTAAATAATTGAAATAGCTGTAAAATAAGTAGATAGCTGCTGTTAATATAATACAGTACATTTTGGGGGGCATATGTGTGATTGAGGGGGTACTTATAAATCAAAATTTATGGGCTAAAAGTTTAGCTCAGTGGTAAAACGCTTGCCTAGCATGTGCAAGGCACTGAGTTCTATCCTGAGCACTGCAAAAAAGAAAAAAAGAGAGAAACCAAAATGTTTAAGAAAACACACATGGCAAATTTTGATTCTGTGCATGCCCACCTTTTATTACCAACCAAGTTTTTGTTTATACAATTGGATTGGAAATGCTTTTACTTCCCAACAAATGAACCATAAGTTTTGGAACTTTCCTATCAGCCTGAGAGGTTCAGCTATATTATATTCATGCAGTGTAATCACTGCTGTTTCTGCTTGGTTTACTAAAAGGAAAAAAAATAAAGGCTCAGTGGTGAAGTGGTGGTGACCCTCATGAATGAGCGGTATATCTGCATTGTTTTTAGAAACTGCTATGAAAAGCAGTTTATGTTTGTAAGGGTTTTTAAATTAGTAAAAATGGGAATGATTGAGCTAAAACCCACTCTATAATTAAAAAGATTACAGAAAAGCATGTTATATATTGCTACCAAGATTTTTTTCCAAATGATCTAGTAATTTGATGATTATTTCATATATAGTGCTATCAAGCAATTCCTGGTACTTTGGACTGTCATGGCTTGTGATTTAAAATTACATTTTTACATGTAAAAATAAAATTTAAAACATCTAATGATAAAATACAATATAACATCAGATCCATGTTCTAAATTTTTTGAATGATTTGACATTACAGAATATGAAAACAAACATTAAATGATGGCCTTGCATTAAAATAGGGGAAGCAGAGTAGTACATATTCGACTGTGTTCAGAACATCAATAAGTTACCTACAGCTCTACAAGAAAATATATGGAAATAGCCTGCTATTTTTATATACATTTCCAAAATATTAAGATAACTTTCCGTAAGACTAGAATGATTCTGTTTCTCTAAATCACTGTCCTTTCCAACACATTGCTACTTTTTTAAATACTGTATCATAAGTTCAGCCTGTCATATTTTTTGCATCGGTCATTATGAATACCAGACCATTTGTATGTGTGATTGAAGAGCAAAATACTAATTTACATCTCTAGTAAATACTGTTACAGGATTCACGAACTTGAATAATTCTACAGTTTGAAACTGATGCTATATATACATGGTATAATGTATTCAGACTTTGATTACTACATATTTAAAATGGAATGTTTTATGGTTGTGCATATGGATGTGAAGTGAAAATATTAGCCTTAACTTTAAAATTTGGGTTTTTGATAGTGTTTATTTTGATATTGGTGAATTAGTCACCAGTAAATTAAAAAAAAAAAGCACTTGGTTGAAAATTGTACTTGAATACATAAATGCATGCTGCTAAACTAGAACTTTAATTTTTTTCTCCATAACTTTTATAAGTCCCATTTATAAACCCACTTTTAAAAATAACAGGTCCAAGTTAGAGTGATGTGTGTATATTATTAAAAAAAATGTACTGGTGTGATACCTTGTATGAATGATCATTTAAATACAGTACATTACTGTAGAAGCTAAAAGAACCTTTATAATTAAGCAGAAATTACAAAACTAGGAATAACCAACATTGTAAGATATGTTAATAAAGACCTACTGACATTTGGTTTGTGAAAGGTCCTTAAAATGTTTAATACTTAAGTATTTTTTCCCCAAAGATTTTGACAATGATATATATGTGAGTGGGCACGTCCCAAAAGATCAAAGCGTAATGTAACTAGTAGTTTCCTTAAGATGGAGTTTAACGTAAAGGGTTTGTCTTGCATTTTGCATTTTATTTGCAGAGCTAGATCCTGTTTCTTTTGTACTGGTCTCATAACCAGTGTGAAGCCTTTGCTAAATGTATGTATTTTGGGTAAAGGAAGAAGGAAATGGGTGTTTAGATAAGAGGAACACTGGTATGGTCCGCGCTCTTTTCTGAAAGTTCCCAGCTGGACTTCAGGCTTTATTGTAACATTTATTTTGAGTAGTCTAAGCTCTTGTCTAAATTGACAGTCCTCACCCTTGCCCCATCGTCCTGAAGCTCACCAGCTAGTCATCGGTTGGGGATCCATTTACATTTTCAGAGTTTTCATTTGGTTTTATGCATTCCAATATTTATTGATTTCTGTGACTTAGAAAAGATGCAGAATAAAACCACTGAATGTTTAGAGGTAACAGTGTAGAAGGAAATATGACCCAAGACTCTATAGTATGTCCAGGACTACAGTTGCTGACTGAATTCCTGTTGTTGGCTTATAGTTGAGGTCACATTGGGAAACACAAAATGAAGAAAAGCATTGGGTTTGACCACTAGAATCAGATCACCAAGGCAAGGAACATTCACAGGTGGGTATGACAGACAGGCAATGGTTGTGGGAGAGCACACAGCCTGCGACTGTTCTTTTCCTCCAAGGCCATATGATCTGGGTGGGTGATATAGATCAACATGAATGAGCGGAAATGAGCAGAATAATGGCAATGTGATCACTTCGCTGTGACCCTTCAAACTTCCTATTATTCAGGCACACCAAGTATAGAAGAGCTGTCACCTGCAATCTAGTGTACAGTAATCAAGTAGCAGTGGAATGACTGTGACTCCAGCTGATATAAAGAAAAGGCACAATGGGGCCTTGTATTGAGCTGACTTTGTTGTTGTTGTTGTTGTTTTTTTTTTTTTTTTTTTTTTTTTGAGGAGTAAAAGGAGTAGGATTTATTTAGGAAGAAGATCAGAGACTCCGCAAAGCTGAGGGGTACCTGGAAGCAGGACACCCTTGAGCTGACTTTGTGAATTAATATAAAATGTGACAATACCAAATTGAGGGAAAGCCAGAGAACACATCAGGAGGAGTAGGGTCAAGAGCACAGCTAGTAAAGGTTTCAGCTGCAAGCAGAAGGAAAAAATATAAGAGAAAAGTCTGGGGCAAAATAGGATTTGTATCTAATTTCCTTTTATCTTGGCCATGGAGGAGCAGAATTATTGAGAGTGAGCAGGTCTATCATAACTTACGAGCTGGAGGTAAGTGGTAAAAGTTTAGACACATGCTAGGAGACCAAATATGCCTGAAATAATGAGAAACACTATGCACACCATATTAAGAGAACCCAATGTGGTTAGAAGCCATAACCATTTAATGAAGCCAATTAGAAAGGTTCTGTGACCTTGTGGAATCCCAGAGATCTAATCTAGGACCCGAAGGATAGAAGTGAGACTACTAAATTAGTTCATGTTTGGATGCAAATGCATAAGGGTATGGTGTAAGTTACAAGAAATAAGTGTGCTGGTTGAAACAAGTGTGGGGTCTGTGTTGGATTTGTAGGATAGGATGAACTGAGGGATTTGGATTGGAGGTCACAATAAGATTTAGGGAGAAGATTTAATGGGAACTTTCAAATTTTTCTTTTGAAAGTATGAAAAATTGCTTTAGTGTTGAAGCATTTAAGTTCATTTATTTAGTAAATATTTATTGAGCTCCTCTTATGTGCTATCCACTGTGATAAATATTGGAAATAAAATAGAAGTCAGCTAGTCTCTTCTCTTACATAGCTTCCTGTGTGATTAATGCAACAAATAATAAGTTTGTTTGGGGGCCCTGTGTAGGGTAGGCCCTCCAAACCCAACCTGCATCATATGAGGAGACTTCCAGGGTAGATCTAAGGCAATACCTAAACCTGTGTAGATGTATGTTATCAGGGTGAAAAAGGAGGTGTGAGGAATTGTTTTGTTTTCAGGCTTACAGAAGACCAATTGCAAAGATCCAAAGTTGAGACAGTGCTTGTAGCTAGGGACCTGAAAGGGAATCATTCTGACTCTACATAAGTGCTTTTGAAAGGTAAGTAAAATCTCATGACCAGAGTATTATAAGCTATTCTAAGGGTTTTAGACTCCCCACTCCCTCACTGCTCAGAGCAGTGGGACTCTGTTTTGGACAGTACAATGACATGGCCAGATTTATTCTAGAAAAAATCTGGCTGCATTATGGAGAAAAATCTGTAGAGTGGGGAGATCTGCTGGATATTGAGTCCAGATAACATGGTAGTTGACTCGACTAGGGGAAGTGTGGTAGGGACAGTATCAGAAGAGTCTTGACAGAATTCATTAAGAGTGAAAGAACAGAGAATATTAAGTGTATGTTGTGTGCCAGACACTAAGCTAAATGCAAGGGTTAGGACATTGAACAAGACAGAAAAGGTCAGTGCTTTCACTGCCTAGTACAGAACAACACATCTAATTACAGGTCAACTGGAGCAAGTTAGGCAGAGGGCTGCTAATGGATTCTAGGTTTGGGAAGTTCACAGAATGTTTCATGGAAGGAGTGATGTTTAAGTTATGACCTAAAGAAAGCATAGCAGTGAACTAAGTTGGGGAGGGAGTAGGAGATGCCACTCTAAAAGGTTTAGTACATAGGCCCTGAAATAAAAGTGAATAGGTCTCAAGAAGCTGAAATAAGTGCAGTACAATTGAAGCATAGAAAGCAGAATGGATGGTGACAAGACATGACAGAAAAGATAGAAATCAGATTGTGGCCTCTTGAGCCCTGTTTTGGTTTTTAGGGTCTTTATTTATTTTTTTTTATGGCCTCAGTTTAGAGTAGACTTTTCTATAAAGGTCCAGATGGTTTATGTCATGCTATTCAACTGTGCTTGAAAGTCAAACGCATCCATAGACATATATAAGTGAAAGGATCAATCCTTAGTTTAGAGAATGAGAGGAAGGGAACAGGAAGATTTGGGAAAACCATTCAGGAGGGTAGTTCAGTAGCCAGAGGACAAATGAGGAAATTTTATACTAGGGCCATGAGAGAAACAATTTATATTCATGCCTGATGGTAATGTTTTGTAATTTAGGAAGCAGTGGTAGAGAATCAGGTATAAAATTGAATGTGATGTGCACATATTTTGACATTGAGTGTGAGGCTTCTATGGGTCATCCACGTAGTTATGTGGTAGTTGATGTGTTAGGGGGCACACTCAAGATAGTTCTGAAACAAGGATCTAAATCAGGGAGTCATTACCTACAGATTGTAGCAGCAGCTGTGGGAATGGATGTCATCCAGAGAGGAGGACCTGTGATAATACCCCAAGTGGCGTCTTCTTTTAGAGAGCAGGCAGAAGATGATGAACCTAGGAGGAAAGCAGTAGGTAGGCAGGAGGAGTTGGAATGTGAAATCCAAGAAGGAAGGATACTGTAAGAAAAAGAAAATAACAGATGTCAAATGTGGTAAAGAGGTTAAGTGCTATAGAACCAAAAAGTACACACTGGATTTTATGACAAAGGAAGTACTTGATATCTTTGATGAGGATAGTTTTGAAGTGGTAGAGGTAGAAGTCAGAACACAGCCTCTGGAGGTTAGAAAGTAGAAAAGTTTGACAATGTGGAATAGAAGAATACAATTGTCTTAACTCCGTGGCATAGCCAAGACTTAACCCTGTCTGCAGGACACCTGGCCATATGTGCATCAAAACCTACTAACAATTAGCTTTTGTGTTTATTCAAATGGTGGTGTTTTCCATCTGATTTTAGAGCTTGAAATCAGACTTGAACTACCACTCCTTACTTCAGTATATCAGTGGGAATGAGCCTTGTTTCAGGCAAAAGAAAATCTAAGCCATAGTTTGAAGAAGTAAGGCATTTATTAATTTAAGGGGAAAGGAAGTCTGACAGCAAGCTAACTAGGAAGGGGCAGCGGCTCAAGGAAATTATTATAGGCCTTAGCTCCTCCCATTTTCCTTTTCCACATAGTTAAGTTATGGCTTTCATTCTCATGACTAGCGGATGGCTTCTTATCTCCAGGTGGCCATGCGGATGAAAGCAAGATGGCAGCTCACCTTATTTTCCAGGTAGGAAAATGGCATATAGGTCAAAAGCCTCTTTCTACACCTTTATTTTTTGTTCAGAAAGAGAAAGCCCTTTCTCAGCACGCTCTTAGATGTATCTCATTAGTAAATAATGTTAGATGGTCCCATCTAAATGCAAAGAAATGGGGGAAGGGGAGTATTTTAGCTTTTGAGCTCCTTTGCTAGAACAATATAAAAGAAAAAAGAATTGTGAGTGTCATTTGATGGCTGAAACAGTATCTGCCACACTTTAGTTTCTCAGCTGTGCAATGGAGACAATAGCCAATGTGGCCATTAAATGCACATAGATATTTCTGGCATCTAGTAGTGGCAGATTAAGTGGTAACAAGCTACCCTAAAATTTAATGCCATGCAATAGTTTGTTACATCACAGTTTCTGTGACTCAGGCATCCAGGTCAGGGGCAGCTTAGCCTGGTGATTTGGGCCAAATAAGGTTTATGCAGGGCAGCAGCCATCTGAGGCTAGAGGACCTGCTTCCAAACTCACATGGTTACTGGACAGAGACTTCAGTTTCTTGCCATGTGGGCCTCTCAAAAGGGCTGCTAGTAACAAAGCAACCAATTTTCCTAGGAACAAATGATCAAAGAGAGGGAGAGAGCACACACATAAAAGTATACTCATGATAACAGCTCCAGTGGCCTTTGTTACCTAATCTTTGAAGTGGCATATAACTTCTGCTAAGCATACCAACCCTTGTAGAAGGGAGTTGTACAAGAGTGTAAGTACAAGGAGCTAGGCATCTTTAGGGGCCTGTCTTAATGAAGAGAACTTGAAATGCCAAATGAGTAGGCAAAAGCGCCAGGATTTGCATAGTCTTAAAGTATGTCCCCCAAAATTTGCTAATTACAAAGAGAAAGATGGAAAGATAGTAAGTTTGCAGTAGAGAAACATGGTACTCCATGTTAACCAAGTGATTAAAGTTGTTACCAGTAATAAAATATATTAACTTCCTGAACCCCTTAATATGATTCACTGAGAAGTATGCAACATCGTTCTGTTGTATAAACTGCATATCTTCATTCAAATCATGTGGAAACATCGGACATATCCAACTAAAGCACATTCTTCAAAATAATTTACCATTACTCTTTGAAAGTAAAGGTAAGAGAAGAGGCACAACTGAAAAATTACAACAGAGCACAATTTTTTTTTAAAGTATAACCTGATGAATTTTTTTTTAAGAGGGACAGTGAGAGAGAGAGAGAATCAATTTTTATTTAGTTTTTCATGTGACTTTCTTTGCTCTGAGACTTCATTGTGTGTATGGTGCTGGGGTTTGAACTTACGTACTTGCACATGCCAGGCAAGTGTCATAACCGCTGAGCTACGGTTCCAGCTCTGACCTAATGGTTTGATATAAGGTCATGCCGACCATCAAGTATCAAAATCATAGGAAAATAATTTTTAAGCATGAAAATATAGACTTTGTAGAGAACATCTATTAAAAAATTGGCATCAAAAGTTTTCTAGAGAAAGTTCAGCAAAAAGACTAAGAGAATGGAGGTATTAATGGGTACTCCAGGTCTACAACAAACTCAGATCTTGGGCATGGTTTGCTAATGCTTTCCAGTGCTTAACAGAAATAAGCATCCTCTGGAGGATTGTAACATTATCCAAATTTTAATTATCTCTGAAAGATTTCAAATGAAATGAAAAATATGAGAAGACAATGCACATAAGCCAGAATCAATAGAAAGATAATAGAAACAGACCACAGGCATCCTTGATACAGAAATCATTTGAAATATAATGTATTTTTTTTTCACTTAAAAAAGAACCAATTAGAAATTCTAGTACTAAAAAAATAACCTACATTAAGAACCACCATAGTTGTTGGTGAGGTGCAGTTAAGGAAAGACTTGGAAACTGGACTGTAAATCAGAGGTAACTATCTAGAATAAAACAAAGAGACTAAAAGAGGGAAAATGAATAAGAAAGGTAGAAGCCATAGTGTATACTGTGAGTCTATTCAAACACACTTGTCATTGCAGTCTCAAAAAGTAAAGGGAAAGAGAACATCACAGAGACCATACAAAAGATAACGGAGGAGGAGTTTCCTGAAGTGATGAATAACACTGAGCTGTAAATTCAGGAAATTCAATTAATTCTAAGTAAGGTGAACAAAAATGAATCCCAACCTAGAAACATGATAGTGGAACTAAAGAAGAAAAAGAAGAAGAAAGAAAAAGCTACTCAGTCGGAAAAGAATTGTTTACTCAGTAATAATGCTGGAAATAGGATAGAAAAAAAGTCTTTGAAAGTGTTGAAAGAAAATAACTCTGAACCAAAGATCCTCTAAACAAATATTCTTGAAGAATGAAGACAAAGACATTAAAATAAACATGGGAGAGAATTCTAACAACATCAAACCCTCACTAAGAAGGAAAATTCAAAGGGACTTTCCTTCAGGCAGTAGGAAAATAAACCCTGATTGGAGACTGAAATTTGGCAGGAAAGAAAAACAAATCTGTGGTAATATTTAAATATAACTAGAAGAACACTTACTGCTTAAAACGATTTTTATAATATATGAAATTTCAGTCCATGTGAATGTTTGACAACAGTGGAATATAAGTTGACAGGGGTAAATGAAATTGAAAAGTTCCAAATTCTTGCATTATCTCAGAAGAGGTTAACAGTTAATATTTCCTTGCAAATCTTTGTTACTTTGAATTAAGCAATAGTTTCCTAGATATGACATCTAAAGCACAAGCAACCTTCCTCCCTTAAAAAAATGAATTGGACTTTACCAAAATTTAAAACTTCATCAAAGGACATTATCAAGAAAGTGAAAAAGACGACCCACAGAATGGGAGAAAATATTTACAAATCATATATTTGATAAGGCTACTATCCAGAATATAAAATAACAAAAAGACAACCCAATTTTTAAATAGCAAAAGACTATCTAGAATAGGCCCTTCTCTGAAGAAGGTGCACAAATGGCAAATTATCACATGAAAAAATGTTCAGCATTAGTTATTAGGAAAATCAAAACTACAGTTTGGAAAAAATCAATATGTGATGCTACTTGACACCCACTAGGATGGCATTAATTAAAATGATGGACAATAATAAGTATTAAAGAGGATGCAGAGAAATGTGAACCCTTCTACATTGCTGGTGAGAATATAAACTGATTAATTCCCTGTTTGGCATTTCCTCAGAAAAATTAAATGTAGAATTACCCATGACACTCCTAGTTATATACTTAAGAGAACAAAATATATGTTCATCCAAAACCCTTTATACAAATGTTTACAATAGCATTAATTCATAATAATAAAAAATGTACATCAATCAACACATAAACAGAAGGATATTCCTATCCATCCAGTGGAATATTATGCAACTATAAAAGTAATAAAGCATTGATACATGTAATAATTTGAAAATATTTTGCTAAGTGAAAGAAACCCACTTATATGACATATATAGGCAAATCTGTACAGAAAAACTAAATTGTTGGTTGCCAGGGACTTGGGGGAGGGGAATATGAGGAATTGCTGCTAATGGGGACAGGGCTTTTTTATGAAAATATTCTAGAATGCGTGATGATGGTTGTACAGTTTTGTGAATATAATGAAAATCACTCAATTTTACACTTAAAAAGGATGAATTTGTGGTATGTGAATTATACCTTTAAAATATTAATGCATATTGCAATTTCTCTAGCCTAACATTTTAACAAATCCTGTTAGGTGATATAGCAAGGAAAAACGTAAACATTGTAAACAGGCAGCCCCATGTTCAAATCCAGTGACTCTGATCCTGGGAACACCAGTGAATCTCACTGATATCAGTTTCCTCATTTGTATGGTGAAGATAAAGCTTCATTTAAGGTTGTTGTGAACATAGTCATCATTCTAGGAAGATATTTGTAAAGATTCAGAGCTGCTGGGTCTTCTGAAATGATGAAGAAAAACCAAAAATCAACTTGTTGAGAAAGATTGATGTAATAAATATTGAACAGTCTTTACAACAAGCGTGTAAAATATTTGGTTCTTTTTATAAATGTCATATGTTTACGTGATGGAAAAAAAAAGTTGTGGCCTGAACTTGGGAGACTGGAGATGGAAACAAAATGTTGTGGCCTGAACTTGGGAGACTGGCGATTCTCAAGAAGAAAAATGAAGAACTGGCTTAGACCTAAGCTCTTGAGTACTCGAGTGAGTCTATGCTACTTAACCTTCTTAGCTCTGTTGCTTTTACTTCCTTTGATACATGGAGGTATTCAATACCTGTTAAATGAAAAAAAAATTAATATTATATCTTGGAGAGTTTGTTTCTAAAATTTTTTTTAACAATCTTTCAAACAGAGTAAAAGAGGGAAAACTTCCAAACTAATGTGGGAGTGGGAAATGGAGTAATATAAAGCAATCAGAGATAAGATGTAGGAGTTGAAAAGAAATACAGCCAGCAGAGAAACTACAGTTCATAAGAAGGTGGGAATTGAAGTTCACAGTTATTACATCAAACTGCAAATGGTCTGAATTTCTAGTTACAAGGTAAGGTTGTTGAGGCTGGACAGGTGGCTCAGTGGTAGAGCACTTGCCTGGCATGTGTGAGAATCAGGTTCAATCCTCAGCACCACATACACAGCTAAGTGGAGGAAAACAAAAACTAGATGAAAAAATAAAATATTCATTCATTTCCCCCCCCCCTTTAAAAACAAAAAATCATGAGGACTGGGGGCATAGCCCAGTGGTAGAGCACTTATCTGTGTAAGGCCCTGTGTTTGATCCCCAGAACTGAAACACAAATTACTATTAAAGAAAAAAAGAAAACACAAAGGTTGTGGGACTAGATTAAACAGAAACACACCGAAGCATAATAATAATACAACATCTGATCATTGCTTTAGCATAATTTAGGGTGAAGAGGAAAGTGGAAGATACATGAAAGAAGGTTGACTGGGTGCTGCTAATTATTGAAAATAAGAGAATGGCACAGAAACTGTTACAGCATTTTCTCAGATTTTACATATGTTTGAACTTCTCTGTAGGTCAATTGGGCTCATCTCACACATAATGGAATGATGGCTTAACATTTAAAAAAAAATCAATATGTGGGACTGGAGCGGTGACTCAGCAATTATAACACTTGTCTGGCATGCGTGAGGACCTGGGTTCAAACCCCAGCACCACATACACAACAAAGCATCAGAGCAACGAAAGCCACATGAAACTAAGTAAAATTGATTCTCTCTTTCACTCTCTCACTGTCCCTCTCTTAAAGAAAAAAATACAATGTGACTTGTCAAATTAGCATATAAAGGACAAAAATCATAGAATCATCCAATAGATGCAAAAATAAAGTGACAAAATCTAACATGCATTCATAGTTAAAACTGTTAACAAATTAGAAAAAGAAGATACTAGCTGGGCACGGTAGTGCACACCTGTAACCCTAGCTGCTTGGTGGGAGTGAGGCAGGAATATCATGAGTTCAAAGCCAGTCAGCAACTTAGCAAGGCCCTAAACAATTTAGTGAGACCCTATCTCAAAATACAAAAAAAGGACTGGGGATGTGGCCTAGTGGTTAAGTGCCCCTGGGTTCAATCCTCAATACCAAAAAAAAAAAAAGGTACAATGACTAAAAAGGCAGAAATATTGTTGTTGTTCAGTGTGACTTGATTGTGTAAGCATGATATGACTCTGGACACAGAAAATCCAAGAGTCTACAGATAAATTATTCCAATTAGAGTTTTCATAGGTTAATGGAAATAAAGTCAATACATAAAAATCAGCTGAGCACAGTACCACATACCTATTATCCCAGCACCTCGAGTGGCTGAAACAGGAGAATCATAAATTTGTGGTCAACCTCAGTGATTTTAGCAAGCTATCTCAAAATCAAAACCAAAAGGGGTATAACTCAGAGGTAGACTGCCACTGGGTTTACTCTCTAGTATTGGAAAAAGAAAAAATATATGTACATATTGATCTATGAGTGTGTACATATATATAAATCAATTATTTCTATTTATCAGAATATGCAAAAATTTTAAAAATATCTTCAAAAATGGAGTAATAGAAGATTTGCAAGACTTCTTTGGATACCATGAGATACTGGGAAGAATCAAAGACCTAATAAGCATATTAAATTTTCTAAATTGGTAGACTCATCAGTTATAAAAATTTTATTTTTCCTTAAATTATCCTCTAATCAGTGCCAATGCAGTCAAACTTCGCAGATACAAACAACATTCAAAGATGTTTCTAAATTTTATGTGGAAATGCAGAGATCAAAATTAAGTCTAGACATTCTTAAACAAGAACTAGATGGGAAAACTTGTCCTGTTATAATCCAATAGCAATTAAAATCATATGAAGTTAGTACAAAGGTAGATAAATAGACCAAAGTAATGAAGAAAGAGCCCACAACCAGACATGCATATATGAATACTGACTTATAACAGGAAAAGCTCTGCTTCAGGGGTGCCTGTTCTGTCAGCCTGGATCCCAGTTTGAGAACAAGTCAATCCTGTGCTGAATGAGCAAAATAAACCTGGGTTTTTGTTTTTTGTTTTTTTTTTTTTTTTTT
>PVKS010019969.1:0-37597 GCA_004027875.1 Aplodontia rufa | reverse complement strand
TGAAAGTCATTCAATTTGAGGCTTCGTTAGGTCAGCCGTCTGTCCTACTGCTTCAACATAAATTCTAGTATCAACAGATGAGAGAAACCATTCGGCCCTTAAGTCTCTGAGCTTGAGAGACTTCACTAAGCATAATTCTGTCCATCTCCATCCATTTGACTTCGAAAGCTATAATATCGTCTTTTCTGATGGCCGAGTAGTATTCCATAGTATATATGAACCAAAGCTTTTGTATCCACTCATCAAGTGAGGGGCATCTGGGTTGGTTCCAGAGTGATCTAATGAGAGATGAGCATGCATGTGGTTATCTATGGTCACAGGGATGGGCACAAATACACCTCATGTTAGGCACTCTGTCATACAAACAAAAGTCAATTACTAAGTCAACAGAGGAAAACTCTCTGCCTTTGGATTAAAGTGAGAAACTTCCTCATTTCACTAGTTTGCACTGATGCAGAAAAGTTTACCATTGCTAAAAGAAGGAAAGAAAACTCCTAATGCACAAAATGGCACCCACCTCCCATCCCCACTTTATAAAGAAGTGTTTGGACACCAAATCTGGTAGGACCAATAACAGTGAGAAAACCCTGCCTTTGATGCTTACATGCATAGGGTCTTCATACACTAAACTTAGGAGAAATTCAAAACACCTTTGACTCTATTATAAGCTTTACAGTAGAAAGTAAGTAAAAGCAATCTTTTGTGGAAGAAACAAGAACAACTGGAAACCTTCTGATGCTGCAAAAGGACTACATGAGGAAACCCACCAGCATCCAAGACCATACACTGAGACATTCCATGAGAGAAGCTGTGTTCCACCTCTGGAGTAATTTAAACTCTTTTTCACTAAAGATAACTATAACAACAAAATAACAATCTTTAATTCAAGTACTACCTAGATTGAATTAACCCCTCATACCAATGGTCAAAAGAAGAAGTGATAAATTATGAGCACAAATACTGTTCCCTTTAGTTTCCACTGTTTCTATACAACAATCAAGCAATATTTATCAGACAAATAGAAAAACAAGGGAAAAGGCATTGTTAGTAGTTAGAACCAGACAGATTGTTCAGATAAGTGATCTATTGGAGGCATATGAAAAACTATGATTAATACATTAATGAATCTATTTTAAATGGGAGGCAGCATGCACAGATAATCAGGGAATTTAGGTAGATATAAGGAAACACCAGGAACAACAAATAAATAAATGCTCAAAAAAATATGCCATGTCAGAGATAACTTCTGCTATGGGATTTTTTAGTAGAAATGACCCAAATGAGAAAAGATCAAAGAAATTAAAGTCAATAAAAATAATCTAAATGAAAATATCAAGTACAAAAAAGAATTAAACAGTGATAAAGCAATGCTAGGTATTCAAGATCAGCAAAATGGTCCAATATATCTGTGATTGGAGTCCAATAAATAGGAAAAATGAGAATAGGGAAGAAGTATTTCAATAGACAATATTCCCAGTTTTTCCAACATGAACAGAAGACAAAGCTAAAATTCTAAAGTTGTTTAGAGATTTTTCAAGTATTATAAGCACATACACAAAAATATCACTTTGTACTAATACACTAATCAAATGTCCAAAATCCAAATGAAGGGTCTATTTTGAAAGTCATCAGAGTAAAATAGTAACATCGTACCAAGAAGAAAAAAATATAAGAATAGTTAGAGGCATTTTTGTTTTCAGAAACTATACAGATCGATACCACAGAGAGACATTATTTAAATTTACTGGGCTGGAGCGGTGGCTCAGCAGTTTCAGCGCTTGCCTGGGAAGCACGAGGACCCGGGTTCAAACCCCAGCACCACGTACACAACTGAGTGTTGGAGCAACTAAGGCCATGTGAAAAACTCAATAAAGTTGTTTCGCTCTTTCTCTGTCTCTCTCACTGTCCCTCTCTCTTTAAAAAAAAAAATTTACTTGCTATACTCTTATATATTTGAGGGAATCATTGTTATATATTGACGCATACATAGATATTGACATAGTAAATTAACACAGAGACAGCCATTTTTAAGGTGATGAAAGAAAATTAAAAAAAAACACTGCCTATATATTCCTATACCTAGTGAAAATGTCCTCTGAAATGACAATGAAATACATACTTTTTTCAACTTTTAAAAAGCAGAGGAATATAATGCCAGAAAGCCTGCACTATGATAAAGTTATGATAAAGGTTTTCAGAAAAAATAAAAATGGTTAAAATTTATACCAAATCTTGCTAAGAAGGTAAAGCAACTAGAAATCTCTTATATTTCTGATTAGAGCAATAAAACTGTAGTCAATTTGTAGTCTGTCATTGTCTTATAAAATGAAGTATACAGTTACCTTATGGTAATTACCTAGAAATCCCTCTCCAAGATCTTCATTCAAGACTCCACGAGGGATGTTATGGCAGCCTGTTCATAATAGTCAGAAGCTGGGAATAATGCAAAAGTCTATCAACTGGTGAAAAGATAATCAAACTCTCATACATTCCTGTAGAATACTACATGGCATAAAAAAGGTGCTACTGATACACATAGCAACATAGGTGAATTTCACAAGTCTTAGACTAAAGATTAGTTAGAATAAAGGCTACTGTGTTGCATGAATTCAAAAATATGAAATATTTAATAAAAAAAAGCTATAGAGGCAGAAACCAGATTAATGTCTTCCATAGTCTGTGATTTTTTTACTTACTCTACAAAATTTTTAGAAGTGCTTAATTTCTAAATATTACATTTTCTATTTTAGTTGTTGATTTCTAATTCTACCATATGGGTATCATTTTTCTTAGTTCAATAATTTAAAATTTGGGGGTTTATGACTTCTTGTAATCATGTTTTTGTTAAGTGTTCCAGGTGTATTTGAAAAACAGGTTGTGCCATTTTTTGGTTACACTGATTTACATATGTTAATTCAGAAGTTTTGTTAATCATGTTACTCAAATCTGTATTAGAAAAGACTGCTTCTTTTGTTAGCTACTGATAAATTTGAGATAAACATTTCAAATGTAAATGAATCTGTCTCCCTCTTTCTGTCTATTATTTCCTGCATTATGTATTTCAAGATCATGTTTGTAGTGAAAACGAATTTAGGACTGTATTATGTTGATGATTAGTTTTTTTTTTCTTTTAGTGATTTCTTATCTTAAAACCTACTTTGTCAATATGTAAGCAACCCCAAACTGATTAATTTTTGCATGATAACTTCTTTTGTATCCTTTTAATTTCAATATTTAGGGTATGTCTTCTTGGAATAGCACTTTTATTTTTGCTTGAGAAAGTTTCAAAATATTGGCATTTTAAATTGGATAACTGTTCCATTTATATGTGATATAATATTGCTGTGGTTGATTTTTAAATTTACCATCTTACAATCTTTTCTTTTATCACATGGGAATATACTGCTTTTGTTATGGTTTGAATATAAGGTATTCCCCAAAAGTTTCTGTTAATGCAGGAATATTCAGAAGTAAAATGACTAGATCATCATAAGAGCTGTGACCCAGTAGATCCATCCTTGTTTGAATGGATTCACTGGATAGTAACTGTATGCAAGTAGGATATGGATAGAAAGTCACTCAATGGGGCAGGTCCTAGAAGTGTCCATCTGTCCTGTGACCCCTAACCTCTCCCTTTCTTCCTTTTCTGCTTCCTGACCCCACCATGAGCTGAGCAATTTCTTCCTCTGGATCATTCCCCCATGATTAGCTGCATCATTTTGGGACCAGAACAATGAAGTCAGCCATCTATGGACTAAGACCTTTTGAAACCATAAGCCATAAACTTTCCTTCCTTTAAGTTGTACTTGCTGAGTGTTTTCGTCATAGCAATGTAAAACCTGACTAAAATCACTTACCTCCTCTTTTTTGCTTCATTTTAGCATAAATGTAAAAAATTTCTCATTTTCTCTCCATTAGTTTGTTAGTGTTACATACTTTTATTTTGCTTGTATTCATTAACTTAATGATTAAGACATGCTTTCCTGATTATTAAAGTAGAATGTAAGACTGTCTCAGACGCAGAAAAAAAGCTTAAAACACTTTATGTCCATTTATATCCCCCAAGTCAATCACAATTTCATGTATTTTATTCCTTTCTGTATTTTGAACTCTAAAGACATTATTATTATCTTTTTGCCAGACAATATTTATTTAGAATTTTACACACACACACATGTGCGCGCACATACCACTTGTCACTTCCTCCTGGATATTTTACATATCTAGATTTTTTAAAAATTGTTGAACGCTGACCATATTTCACATATATTAAGAAATTTCAGGCTCTGGAGATTGTTGCCTACCTGAAATAAAGATTTATTTTGAGAATGAGAGGCGGCTAAATAATGAGAGGTTTATATTAATACAAACAGATTGAGTTGATTTGAAACTGGGAAAAAGTGAAAAATTTGTGAAAGTTGCTTTCTATTCATTTCATCAGAATAGCTTCATATTTTGAATTTTTCTAGAACAAAATCTTCCTATACATCTAATTCTTTATTTTACTAGGAAATTCTACAGTGGATTATCACTATCAATTATTGCTAGCAAATTCAACGCAAAACAGCGCTTAGAAGCAATGATTGTTTTCTTTTATACAAGACAGGTCAATATAGCCTGATTTACTGAATATTCATTAGAAGAAATTAGAGCCAATGCTAGAACCAGTATTAAGATTGCGAAGTCTCAAGATATAGAAATATTAAGAAACTATTGCTTTGGGAAACATGATCTTAGCTGTAAATGCGATGGAATTATTATCTAATGTGATATTTACTGGAAATTCCAAAAGTAGAATGGAATTGGAGAGATATTTGGAAATTGGAGAGCTTAGAATTAAATTCTGTTGCAACAAAATGTGGGTAAACATTACCATATTCCTTCACTTTATATAATGATATAACTAGCTGCTCACTAACCACAACTATATTTATGAGTGCTAAACGATGGAATTTTATCCACTTAATGAACAGTTAGGTCATCAGCATAGTTTTATTTATGGAAGGAGTAAAGGTTAGTGAAAAAAGGTTGCTTACATTATATACAGAAAAATATTACATATGGAAAAGCTAAAATTTGGCATGTGCACATTGAAATTACTAAACATCAATATTGACTAAAGGATTCCATTTTTATCCTATACTGGTATGGAGCAAATATGGTAGATTGGTACCTGTCACTCAAACCGATTTAACTTTTTAAGTCAAATTTTATTATTGAAATTGATAAATATAAAAACTTGTCAGTTGGATTAATTTATATCATGATTTGGAGTAAACTAAAACTCGAGAATAAAGTACTACATCTAATTTAACCTCTAAGAATAATAATATAACATGACAGATGACTATTAACAGGAGGTATGATGGGTTATGAAGAAAGTGTTCAAATCAAGGTTCAGGCTACCAAGATCCCAATGTTGATTAGTATGGATCAAGAAAAAGTAAAATAGGATTCAGAAGGTGGTGGACTGTAAGGAAGTGGTGTTCAGGCATTCTCTTTGGCTTGAAATGAAGAAATGTCTGGAAATATACTTTTCCTGCAAGGTGAAAACTAATAGTGTATTAATCAGTTCAACACCATTTATTGTATGCTTTGACAGATCATATTGATTTTTCATCCATATCAAGGGCATTATTGAAAATCTGACATGAATAACAAACTTCATAATGCTTGGTTGCTTTTAAACCAGATGCAGTCTGATGGTTAATATTGTTGTAACTGAAGAGTGTTACTAATCCTACGTTTCCTCTCATAGGTAGTAATTACTACTGTAAGAGTGATAAAAGGAAAAAGTAACCAGGTGAGAACTCTTAATTGTACCCATTGCCTGTTCATATTGTCTCTTTTGCCTTATCACGTGAGGTATTAGAAATCATAAAGGCTGATAACTAATCACAGGTTGGGGAGCCTACCGTTAATCTCATCTTTCCAAATCACAGCCCAAGTTACCAAAGAGACAAAAAATCCACAGCTCATCAACAAATCCCCAAAGTAAAATAAACAAAGAGGGCTCACAAGCCCCACTCCGTGGCACTGAAAATGAAGACAAAGGCAAGCAATTCTCTGTTTCTCAATTAATTATCGGATAAGAGTTTTTCAAATTTTGCCCCAAAGTTTTATTAGGTTTTAAATTCAAATACCGATATTATTAGATATTATTAGAATAGCTGTATTGTTCAAATTGAGAGTTCAATATTTTACTTTGAAACTGTTAATGATCTTCAGTTTCTGGTTGAGGAATAAGATGACTGGGACAAACTGCAATAAGTTAAAGAAGAGAGTGATTAAGAATAAAACAAAAAGCAAATCAGTATTTATTTTAGGATTATGCTTCCTTAATGTCAACCTATACAATATTTTATTGGTTGCTGACACAGCCAAATGTAATCCAATTCATATTCTGAAGACCTCCTTCAAGGAAATATGCCCTCAAAGAAACAACTTTACTATTTTCTTGACTAATTTGATATATAATATATAGTTGTTTATCTTCATTTGTCAAGAATGTTTGTTATAAATTTTAACTACTGTGGGTAATATATCTTGTTTGCCCTTTACATAGCTTTCAAATACTAACTCTTATATATTGAATTTTTTCCAAGAAGAACAACATGTTACAGAGTTATGACAAATTTCAGGTTTCTAATAGCCTTTTTAAAAATTACACTCCCACTGTTTCTCAACTGAACACACACACACACACACACACACACACACACACACACACGTATATACACTGGTAAGAAACTGTATCACTGAGAAGCATACATTATTTTCCAAATATTAATAAACCAAATAATAATGCTCATTGCAGAGTTTTCTAATATGTTACTACTAATCTTCAGTTCTAATATTGAGGAGAAGAAATATCTATTCATGTAGTGTTTTCTTCATTTGACAGTAGCTTTCCCAATGCCAGCTACATAGGGTATTATTATGTGTTCTTCTTTTCCATCAGGTGGTCTAGAAAGAGAATGAAATTGAATTAAAGTGTGCTTTGTAGTTGAGTAAATCTTTTTTGTGGTGTATAATAATAAATGTTATTCAGTAAAATGAGAGAGGGGAGGGGAGAGAAGTGTATAAGGAACTGCCTCATACATTTGACTATGGAGACAGAACCCTGAGATCTGCACTCAGCAAACTGGAAACCCTACAGAAAAGATGGCTAAGATCCAGTTTGAGTCCACACTCCTGAGAGTCAAGAAGAGCCAGTTGTTTAAGTTTCAGTCCAAAAACTTCATGCTTGAGAGTCAAGAAACAAAATGATGTTTCAGTTTGAGCACAAGTGATGGGGGAATGATGTCCTAACTCAAGCAGTCAGGCAGGAGGAGTTGCCCTTTATTTGTTAGGTCAGACTTGCTCTTTTCAGGCCTTGATCTGAAGAAGGGCCATCCACTTTAGGGAGGGCAATCTGCTTTCCTCAGTTAACAACTTCAGATGTTAATCTCATTACACACACTGCTAGAGGCACAGAATTTTTGACTACATATTTGGGAACTCTGACCTCATTGAGTTGATACAGCACCATAAGTCTTTGGCTAATGAAGTCTCACAATAACTTCAAAGCTGCTTTCTCTCTTGCGCTAAGCATTCATTTGGGAGTTATAATCTATGGTCTGGCAAATTTCAAGGAGACTAATGTTGACCTTATATGAAAAACCAATAATGCAGAAAATTATAGGGCATTTCAATCTTGCTTTAACTATGTGGCTATTTATAATTTTGTTAATTTTAGATATTTTAAAGATTTTCTGGAATTAGTTATCCCTTTACATACTCCAGTCTTCATTTTTTAACTATGATCATACAGAATTTTCAGATTCTGGCCTTAATACAAAAGGAAAGTTATAAAAGAACAAGCTAAATATCATTTATGGGGAGTTTGAATTTGAGGTATATCAATTTTAGAACTCTCACTTTACATATTGAGAACACTGAACATCCCAAGGCATTCTATGAGCAATTGATTTTTCTGCATAGAAAATTTAGTATGTGGTTAAAAGAAATATGTATTTGTGAACTATAACAATGATCCTACAACAAATACTTGATAAATTTGAGAATGTAGTCTTTTATCCAGGAGTCTAAAATTTATCAATAAATGATGATTTAATCTTTAAGTATGTATTATTTAACCTTTGAAGAAAAAGTTTTAGGCCCATCCACATTTGCAACCTCAACTTGAATGGAAGGATTGATTTGATCCTAAAATCTCTTCAATTTGCACATCTGTTAAATATATCACTTAAATTCTTCTAACTTTTATATTTTATTCATAAGCATCTGTTGCTGCTACTTTCCTTACAATATTTTTCAAACAAAAGGCAAATCCAGGTGTTTGAAAGACACCGGTATTCTCTACATTGACAATGAACTGCTAGAAGCACCTTGCATAGCCCATGCTGATTTTCTTTTGCTTATTCTGACATCTCGTATTTCTCCTTTCTTATCTTTTAATACATTTTCTTTCTTTAAGTCTCTCCCATGGGAAATCTCTCTTAGTCCTAGCCATACAACCAGGTATGTTAGGTCATGTTCCTCTAGTTCCAGTGTTCCTATATGAGATCTTATGTTCTGTTGTCTTGTTTAGCAGCATGGTAGGAAATAATGATTGAGATAACTTCTGCTGGAAAAACTGGAAATCCATATGTAGTAGAATGATATTTAACCCCTATCTCTCACTCTGCACAAAACTCAACTCAAAGTAGATCAAAGGCAAGACACCCTGCAAATACTAGATGAAAATGTAGACCTAACACTCCAACACATCAGCTCATGAATGGACTTCCTTAATAAGACACCAAAAGCGCAAGAAGTAAAATTGAAATCAATAAATGGGGTGACATCAAATTGAAAAGTTTCCTCAGAGCATAGGAAACTATCAAGAGCATTGAGAAAGAACCTACAGAATGAGAAAGAATCTTTGCCACCTGCTCCTCAGATAGGGCATTAATATCCAGTTTATATACACATCTTCAAAAACTTAACACCAAAAAAATAGCCCAATCAATAAATGAGTAAAAGAACTAAACAGAGACTTTTCAAAATAATAAATACAAATGGTCAGCAAATATGTGAAAAAATGTTCACATTAGTCACAATTAGAGAAATGTAAATAAACTACACTGAGATTTCATCTCATTCCAGTAAGCAAAACAAGCCAGTCTCTAAAAGCCAAAAGTTGAATATTCTCTCTGATATGTAGAAGCTAACCCAAAATAAGGGAAGGATCAGAGGAATAAACAAAGGGGAAGAAAACAGAGGGAGGAGGGATAGGATAGGGAAAGTTTGTGGGATGAGTCAGACTTAACTTTCCTATATTCATATATAAATATACCATAGTAAATCTCATCAACATGTAAATCAACAAGACAAATTTAAAAATACTATTAGCAAATAAGAGAAAAATCGGTAGCATAGAGGGAAGAGAACAGGGAGTGGGAGAAGGGAGTGGAAAGGGAAAACTGAGGACTGAATTAGAACAAGTTATACTTCATGCTTCTATAATAATGTCATTGTATATTCTATTGTCATGTATATCTAAAAAGAACCGAAGAGAAAACCAAAGAGAAAAAAAGCTACCAAAAAGAGAAAAGGATTATTAATTGATATAGAGTTTGCTGTAGAAATTGACCCAATGTGAAAAAGTTCATATATTCTCTAGGGATGATTTCAAAGTTAGCACAGCTCTTGGTACAACATCACTATGCTCTTGGTAATAGAAAAAGAAGCTTCATTATTTCTCTAATTTGAGAGATAAAAGAAATGAAGGCAAAAAGGAGGAGTTACGAGTCTTGAGAGTAAAGGGAAATGGCACTTGATTGCTCCCTGGAAGCTAAGAAAGAGAACTTCTGCATAAACCAGGGGTTGATATGTTATTCTTGATTGCATAGGTTTAGCCACTGAGCTTACTGATCGCTGCCACATTACTGGAGGCAAGCAGAGGAAGCACATGTGAGAAGAGATGCTAATTAATCAGATAGAGAAGAGGGCAGGATGATCTCCTTGATGCTTCAATTCTGGAGCAAGATGGAAGGTGGATCCTACTAATTCTACAGGCCTTAGAGTTGAGTCCATGGAGATCACTAAGATTCGATGTTTCATATTGACTGGGAGATAAAATGTTTTCATTTAAAGAAAACAGTTTGAAGTCACCACAGAGGACAATATGAAGATGGGATTATTTGTGAAAAAATCCTCAATACTGGGCTGGAGCATTGGCTCAGAAGTTATAGCGCTTGCCTGGCATGCGTGAGTATGTTGATTCAAACCCCAGCACCACAAAGAAGTGTCAGAGCAATGAAGGCCACATGAAAAACTAAATAAAATTGATTTTCTGTCTCTCTCTCAAAAAAAAGAAAAAAATCCTCAATGCCTAAGGATCTTGCGATGGAGTCTCTCAACAGCAGGGCCTGTGTGACTTCAACATGCACAGTAAGTCATAGACAATGAGCTGGAGACTTTCTTTGTTAAAGAAAGTCATAAGGAGAAGTGTTCAGTTCTGCAATCTTATGGCCTTAACCCTAAAGGGTAAGTAATAGAAGACAGAAGGTTAAGTGAGGGGAAAGCAGAAGGAAATAGACTATGTTCCTTTCTCGATTTCAATACCCACAAAAGCTGGGGTGCAAGGAAGAGCTTTGAATTAATCATCATGTCTTTTAATATTCTCTTGGAAATGTACTTTCTTTTGTTTGTCTTATGTATTTAGTATTAAAATATTATAGAGATAATTTGTATTTTCTTTATTTATTTATTGGGGAATGCTAGGCATTGAACCCAAAGGTGCTTCATCCCCAGTCTTTTTATTTTTTGCTATTTTTTTATTTTATTCAGAAATTTATTTGTTGAACAATCAAACAAGCTTCTAACAAAATATTATATATATATATGAATTCTGAAAATTATATTTACCCCCAAGTCCCCCCATTACCCAACCTTATCACCCCCCCATCCTTCCCAATACATCCCTACAAATGCCTTAGGTTTTATGACATTACACCTCATCCGGATTTAAAACATGATAATAGACCTCCTTTCTCAATGGCCAGAGTCTAGCTCCAGCCTCCACAGATGAGTGAATACATTCCACCCTTTGTTCTCTGGGTTATGCGTATTTCCATAGCCATCCATTTACCTTCAAAGGCTGCAATATCATCCATCCAGTGAGGGACATCTAGGTTGCTTCCATAATTTAGCTATTGGAAATTGAACTGCTATGAACATCGATTTTGCTGCGTCACTATAGCGTGCTGATTCTAAATCCCATGGAAAAATACCCAGGAGAGGAATAGCAGAATCATATGGGGGGCTCATCCCTGGTTTTTTGAGGATTCTCCACACTGTATTCCAAAGGGGCTGTACCAGTCTGCAGTTCCACCAACAGTGGAACTCTCCACAACCCCTCCAGCATCTATTACTGTTTATTTTCTTCATTTTTGCCAATCTGACTGAT
The DNA here is from genome assembly GCA_004027875.1 of Aplodontia rufa. Classification (NCBI taxonomy): domain Eukaryota; kingdom Metazoa; phylum Chordata; class Mammalia; order Rodentia; family Aplodontiidae; genus Aplodontia; species Aplodontia rufa. The sequence continues at coordinate 26,142 of PVKS010019969.1, read as the reverse complement.
GTGAGGTGGTATCTTAATGTAGTTTCATTTGCATTTCTCTGATTACTAGTGATTTAGAGCACTTTTTCATGTATTCATTGGCTTGAGCAATGTCCTCTGGTGAGAAGTTTCTATTTAGCTCTTTGGCCCATTTATTGATTGGGTTGTTTGTGTTTTTGTAGTAGAGGTTTTTGAGGATTTTGTAGATTCTGGATATGAGGCCCCTGTCAGAGGAATCATAGCCCATGATTCTCTCCAATTCTGTAGGAAACCTCTTGACTCTTTTGGTTATTTCCTTAGCAGTGCAAAAGCTTTTTAGCTTTATGGCATCCCATTCACTGATTTTTGACTTTATTTCCTTCACTTTAGGAGACATGTTGAGAAAGTCTTTGCCTACTCCCAAATGTTGAAGTGTTGGACAGCCTTTCCAACAAATGGTGCTGGACAAACTGGACATCCCTAGACTTTTTTACATTTTATTTTGAGACAAGGTCTGGCTAAGTTGCTGAGGTTGGCTTTGAACTTGCAATACTCTTGCCTCAGCCTCCCAAGTTGCTGGGTTTACAGGCATATGCCACTGTGCCTGGCTAGATACAAATTTTAAGACAATAAAATGAGGAAGGGGAAAATGGATTATTTTACCCAAGGCTACTACTACATGGGGAGATTTTTGGTTATTCCTGTATATGGAAAGAAGATAACAGTAGATAAACTTTTAAAGCAGCAACTAGCCCAGAACTTTGACTTTCCTCACTTAGAGCAGGGAATTTTATATCACCACATTCACTGGAGCCACGCAACACAAGATAATTCTCACGGTAGACATTAAATTCTTGAATATAAAATTTTATTTCTCAATTTTCCACATATTTTTGCAGTGACAGTAGGAATAGAAACAGTTGGAATAATAAAACTGATAGTAATTTATAATGTAACTCTAAGATGACTTTAAGTTTTTAACTTATGGTAATTACTGACAACAAATCTAAATGTGTTTCTTGGCAGTTGATCTGTCTACTCAGATCCCAGGAGCAAATGAGTGAGTATGGATTGGCAAAGTGCCCATAAGAGCATAGGAGGCTGAAATTTAATAACAACCTAAAAGAACCAAAACCAGGAATAAACAATTTCTACTTAAGGTCCCTAAACTAAGGTTTTCTCCTATGAGTAGGGATTGGTATTTCACAAAAGAAATGTGGGAATATAAACTCATGTTTATATGTATATACAGACATGTTTAAATGAACTTTTGTGCAAACTCCATACTTATTTTCCTCATGTGCATTCAAGAAATTCTTTGGCTTTGCTCATTTCTGAATATAATTACTCTTTCTGTTATTGTAAATGAGAAATATTTGTACCAAATTTTTGTGTAGTTACAATCCAGATTCTATCATTCAGTGTAGGAAATAAGACACTGTTATTTTAAATACACAGTAACCAGAACCAGAAAAGAACTGCATTCCTACAAAAAATAAGGCAGTTTTTGAAAGGATATTAAGGCAAACTTCTTTCTTTTCCAATAATGGTCCATTAAATTATAGAAAGCAAGTTTTGATGAATCTGCAGAGAACTAAGTAGCATGTATTTGTGGATTTGCTTCTTAAAATACTGCTTTTAACATTACTCAGAGCTTTTATTATTTGTTTCTATCTAAGTTTCAGATTCTTGGAAGTACTGTTCACAACAGATTAATCTGGAATGCCTGTATTGTGAAAGGGCTTATTATCAGAACTTTTGGAGTCCTGTTTGTTTATGGATCTAATTACTCAGTCTATTGTAATTCTTTGATCCATTCAGATTAGATTTCTGTACAAGGTGAGAGACAAGGATCTAATTTCAACCCCTATGACATTGGCATCTTGATGGGGATTGCATTGAATCTGTATAGTGCTTTTGGTAGAATGGTGGCCATTTTAATTTTATTAATTCTTCCTAACCAAGACCATGGATCATCTTTCTATCTTCTCAGATGTTCCTCAATTTCCATTTGCAGTGTTGAATAATTTTCATTATTATTATTATTTCTTTCTAGAAGAAAACTTAGGATGAACTTTTCTTCTAGAAAGACGAAACAGGTCTTTTGATGCATGTATGATTATTTAAAAATGAACCCAACTGTTTTGTATCATGCACCAACAAAGGCAAAAAGAGAGTCAAATTTACATTGACTGTAAAATACCTTTTTTCGTGTTTATGTCTGTCAGATGAAGTCAAAGCATGACCTCTTGCTTTCAGGGAGGGAACTATGTGCTGGACCAGAATTAAAATATTTTAAACTATGAAATTCAGAAACATCTACAGTTAAGTGAAGCAGCAGTCAGGATATTTATCTTCTGTTAAAGACTTCAGTTTAGGCATTTAAAATATAAAGTACCATCTAGATAATTGCTGTGTAGATTTAAAGAGAAAAAATCTGTGATAATTGGCCTATTAATGTTGAACCAAACCTATTCATCATTTAGAGATTCTAGAATGTGAAAATTTTGAGGGGCTCCTGACAGCAGTCCAGCATGTTATGGGTGCTGATAATTCCATATGTGACCCCAGCTAATGTGGAAAACCACAACTTGAGAGAGTTTAGGGTTTGAGCCATGAATATTAGGCCCTCGAGGCAAAGTAGTATGGCCAAGTGTCCCAGCTGAGTAATTTTAGGAGAAAAGGAACACTAAAAAAGTACTCACCCTTTTGCCCTTTCCCATCAACCTGCAGGCTTCAATCCTGGCTTCTGGAACTCCTTACTAGACTCCAGAACTCTATCGTCATTTCTATTCAGTTATTTCTTTGTGAGTAGAAATCTTGTCTATTTCTTCTATGAATTCCTTTCAATTAGCACAATGTCTAGCCCATAGCAAGAATTTAAAATCTAATTTTGAAGAGATGAAAGTATAACTAAAACGGTGTGGTCCAATGCTTGAGGAATTAACGATCTGGGATTGAGGTCAAGAAGTAATTGTATAGAGTCCCCTGGATGTGAGGTTATAGCAGGCAGGAGAGAGTCCTGGTAGTAACCATTCTAACAGCTTCCAGAGTAATATCAACTTTGAAAAATTCTGTGTACCTTCTCAGCAGCTTTCTGCCTGGCTAGATCTTTAGGATTTGAGTTGCTTTTGAGAGTGTGTAGTCACTCAGAGGCAATGTTCTCAAAGCCAGCAGCACTTTTTTCAAGTACAGGATAAACCATAAAAGGGAATGGAAATGACTTTTGAGGCTTAGAAGAATTCATACTCCTAATACTGTGTGGCATAATCATAGAGATCATAGAATGGTTAAAGGTGTTGGCATCATATAGACCCACAATGAACACCAACTCTACCAAATCCTAAATAAGTCGTAATTGATCTTTGCCGATGCTAAATTGCAATTAACACTTTTATGCCCTATGGCAATTAACACTTTTATGCCAATCAAGAACTTAATAGTTAACAACTGGCACCCTCTAAATAGCATAACTAAAGAGAATTTAACAAAGGTATGAGAAGTTAAGCAAATAACAATGGGTGATGAAGAACCAGAACTAGCAACAGCTGGAGCTGTTTTGAGCCAGAACAAGCAATAGACAACGGAAGCTGTTTTCAACCTAAACCTGAACAGATGAGAGAAGGAAAGGTATTGTGAATCACAGATTCAGCTGCGGACCTAGAGGCAGAACACCGATTTGAGTGGTGGTCACTGGGGAAGGCAAGACAACAGCACCATGGCAAGGTAAGTAACGGACTTTCTCCCACATATTCCATCTCCTCCATTCTTTCAAACCCAATGGGAAAAGGAGCCCTTAAACGCCAGGCTCTCAGGGCAGAAAAGCAGAGAATTAATTGGAAGGAAATAGAGAAAAAAATATTCCCTAATCTCAATTTCTCTTTCTACAAACTGGGGTGCGTATATCTCCTATAATTGCTGTGAAGAGTGAATGAAATAATGGATTCAAAGCTTTTAGCATGCAGTTTAGTACAAGGTTAATACTTATCAAGAATTAGTCTCCTCTGAGGGATCAAAGGGATGCTGACTTAGGAAAACAATGCCTTTTTGATTACTCTCTTATTTCAAAATGGATAAAATTGAATTCAGGAATGTCTCTTCCATCTTCAGGATAGTTTATATGCTTACAAACATTTCTGCATTGAAATCTGGATAAACAAAACAATCAGGCTCATATCTGTTTGCCAGTTTTAGTGTTTCATGTGTACAGGGAAATTGTATATTTTATATGAGCCATGGTTTTCTCAACTAGAAAAATAAAGTAATAATAACTCTACTTCAGAGTTGGGTAACAAAAGCAAAACAAGTTCTATCAAATGCATAGTACTCAAGAGTTAGCAAAAATCCTGTGTGTTACTATCTCTCTAGAAGCTAACTATGGCGTTATATTTCTTACAGCATGAAAAGCTGTAAGGCGAACCTTTGTCATTCATAGTGTTTTTTAATATCAGAAAGAATGATATCACATGGATACTTAACTTTAGGAATTGCACTGAGACCACCCTCATTAATACATCGAAGTGAAGTTGAAACAATAGGGCCAATATCCTAACACAGAGACTGAACTGTGCAGTCTAAGAAACGCTGTGAAGCTCGACCCTCCAATATATCTTTGTGTTCTCCATTATATAATAGCAAATATGATAATTGCTCAATTCTAGATTTTCTCAGTAAAATGCCTTCTTGTTCAACTTGACTTTATTTTCTTTGGCCACTCAGCTATACGAAGTCATTTTGGACAATTACACAATTTTCCTTGCTCTGCTTGGTCAAGAGACACTAGAGGGAAAATGTTTGCGTGCAAATAGAATTACTCTACCATTTCTTAGAGGACACCAGCAAATGTCACTAAATGAGAAATATTCGTGGTGCAGAAGAATGGCCCCGCAACAGCGTATTTACCATTCTTGATGACTACATCAAGCCACGCCACCATCAGCATTCAGTGCAACACTAAGACCTGCAGGAAACCATTCCATTTGTAAAAGGTCAAACACTGGTAGCCCTAAGCTTTTGAAATGAAGCAGAGAAAACAATTTCAAAGCTATTTACTACCCTGTTCCCTGACAGCTTTTGTCCCGGCTTCCAGTAAGAGAGATCTGCTTTTATAGTCATAATCCTTTAAGTAAATATGATGCTTGTGGCTACAAAATGCATTTGATTGCTTTCTTTGAGTCATAAGGCTTTTATCTTGTTTCTAAAATCATAAAGCCCACCAGGCATTGCATTTTTCCAGCAGTATTGACTGATGTCTATTCTATACATTTAGGTAATCAGATAAGGGTATATATGATGATAGAGTAACTTTGGTAATGCAGGAAGGAATTTATAATACATGAAGGCTTTTTTTACAATGGAGGTAATGTGCCTTTTGAAGGGTAGAAAAATTGTTATTATTGCTTTTAATATTTTCCATTTCTGATATACTTTCTCATCATTTTGTATATTAATGGGAATATATTTGGAGGTGCTTCAGCATTGTTTAACAGAATGAAATAAACATACAAGTTATGAAATCTGCAGTTATATCTCTAGAACACGGGCAAAATAAGGGTAGTGAGAATCAAGGAGACAAATTTGTATGAAATCATGTGTGATTCTTGTTAAAAATTGATGGTTGAAATGCATTCAATGTGTATTTTAAAAACAAAAGGTGTAGAAAAAGTGTTTTAGGAAAATGGCATTTGCTCCATTTTAAAATTACTTATATTTAAAATGAATATCATATTTAATAATTCTTAGAGGTTTAAACAATTCATAGAGCTATTATTTTTAAAGAACTTTATTACTGCTCCTGTTTTAAAGTGAGAAATTTAAATGATTATGTGATTTTCCTGAGTTTCTATACTGGGTAGAAAAATGATTTGCTCTCAAATATTGTGAAACAAGAGAAGGAAATGGAATGATGCGCTCCCAAACTTTTCCTCTTGATCTGTTTGTTTTTGTACTGCTGTAAATATAACATAGAGCTTTCTGAAATGCATTCAGCTGTTATGAGCCATTTTAGACCAACAGTTATGATATGTCCCCAAATTGTCAGATTTGTTGAACATACACTTCTAAATCTGTTGCAGAGCAAGTTGTGCTAAGCTGAGATACAATGAGGACTCAGAAGAGATTCATTCCTTCATGGAGTTTCAAGTCTTAAAAGCAATTATCAGTGTAGTTAATTATACCTAAGAAGTAGTAAAAAAATTTTTATTAAAACATATGACTATGGGTCAAAAAGTCCTCAATGACAAAATATATTAAACTGGAACTGAAAGGATACCTAGGGAGAAACAAAGTGAGTAACTGGTTGCTAAAGAAAATAAAGGGGCTGAGGTAGTGAGGAGAAAAGTATTATAAACAGAATGAACAGCAAAAAGAGTGCACTCAAGGAACCAAAATAAGTCCAACAAGTCCAGTGAGGCTGAAGTCTAGGGTATATGGTGGAGAAAAAAAGTAGGCTCAAGAACTGAAAATAGATCCACTTACGCTTATACTCAGCACAAAGGGTCATATTCCAAGTCAGACTCAAGATCCAAAAGTCTTTACCCAGGACCTAGTTTTACTAAAAATATTAGAGATATAAATAATCTCCAGTCCTAAGCAAAGCAATCAGGAGTTTGAGGCTATAAGTGTGACTTGTCAGGCTCTTCTTGCCACCTTAAAATGTGTTCTTTAGTCTATATTTAACAATGAGCTATGTAAATAATGCATAGGGTCATTGTTTATACAGAAATGGAATCGCTTTGGTCATGACACTTGTCCGTTATAAATTCTGACCATTGCATAGCTCGTGTAACCTTTTCCCTGGACCCACACCTCCAAGCTCCAGAGTCCATATTTTTTAATATAAATAATCCTATACAAACCTAGTACATTTTGATAAAATCATCCTATGGATTTTTTTGCCCACTACAAAATGCTAATAATGTGCATAAGATTAGATTTGCCATTAACACATTTACAAGGCAATTTGACCCAGTTATCTTTCTTATGTCTAGAACATTCCCTGGTAAACCATGAAAATATATTGCTGGTCTGCTATTGATTCTTTCCTTTTCATCCTCAAAATATGTTACAGATTTTTGGACATTATCATGAAAATAACAACCGTTATGGAAAGATTTTAATCCTGATATGCAGAGTGTGGTAAATATACGGAGAATAGATTGAAGGCAGACAAAATTGCAGACAGAAGAGGAGTTTCAAGCTTCTAGAATGTTGACTATGACTCAAACGAGATTTTTAGAAATGATATCTAAAAGAAGTCAGGCACAAAAGTACTCAAATTCCATGAGACTTGGTAGCTCATTAAATATAGGAGGTGAAAGAAAGTGAGGAATTAGGAATCATGCATGTTTCATCAGTGGACCAGATATGGCCATCAACTGAGATAAAGGAAAGATTGGATGTGGAGAAGATCTGGTAGTGAGAAATGCGTTTAAGTTTAGATGAGTTTGCGGTGATTAGCAAAGGTAAATGGGAGGGCTGGAGCCATGGCTCAGCTATTGGAGTGCCTGCCTCATATGCACAAGGACCCAGGTTCAAACCCCATCACCACAAACACAGCTAAGGGAGAAACAAAGGCCAGGTGAAACAAATAAATAAAATTGAGTCTGTCTTTCTCTCTCTCACATACAAACTCTTCCTCTCTCTTAAAAAAAAAAAGTAAAATGGAAGGGTCCCTGCAGACAGTTGGCCAAATGGGTCAGAAACTCAAGAGTAAACTCTGAGCTGGAGATTTGGAAGTCACTGGCATAAAAATGTTCAGTTAGTCCAAGGGAGTGAATGGAATTGGCCTAAGGAGATCAAATAAATAGAGGTCTAAAGGAAAATCTAACCAATATTTAAAGAAGGAATAGGAAGAAAGCAGCATGGCGTGAAATCAGGCAAGCCAAGAGCTGGTCATCATATAAATAGAATATTTGCATCAAAGCTTCTCTGAGTATCTAAGAAAATGAAAACTGCCCACTGAATTTAATGATGGATATGAGATGGGACATTGGAATAAAATACAAATATCAAAACAAAGAATGTTGAACCTCTCACAGATGTTGGTTTTCAAGACAGGATTAACATAGAACTGTAGACAGAAGGAGAAACAGGTTCACAGAACAATTATAATAGTATAAAAGTGAATATGTGAGGATGATGTTAGTGGGTCCTTAGTAGAAAGAACTTTGAAATGGAGAGATGTCTTAGTTCCTTATCTAGGCCACATTCGATTTTGAGACCTGTTCCACTTTCTGTATTCCAGAGAACGACCAGAAGGCTGCCCATGAAATCATTGAAGACATGTTTTTTAAAAATGAGTATTTTTTAAGTGATAATATGAAGACAAACTGAGTCTACATTAATTCTTTGTTAATTATGTATAAAATACAGACTTTGGAATAACTGATTAGTATGCCTTTAGGGTACTCTTTTCCTTTGTTTTTAATCTTTTGAATCTGGTGTGCATATGTGTCCATGGGGAGTAAAATAATCCATTCATTTTCACATAATCAAAAGAGTTAGAAAACAAAATGTGTTGCACAAGTTATTATATAATGCAATCCTAATACAGAAAGAAATTTTATTGACTTGCTATTGAATTATACATATCACTCTTCTCTTCCATTCTCATGAATAATGGAAAACTGATTATATTTCAAATGAAAAAAGGCTGATATGCATTGATACAATGATATGCCCATATAGCTTCTTAAGATTTAAGTGTGAAAATGTTGACCAGAGATTTTTTTAAAATGGAATAATAATAATAGTACCAGTAATAATAGCAGCAGTAATAACCTTTTATGTATCAAAGAGATTATATCACTGATTCTTCATCATTAAGATACTTCTCCTTAAGGAGTAGATGTATTTATACTAATTTACCCCTTGGTAATCAATGGCACTTAGTTGAGAGATTACTTATTGAATTTAGGGTTCAATATTTGAGCAGAAAAGAAAAGAGAAAGATATTTGAAAGTTAAAAATATCACTTTCTCTTTTGTAATATTTTTAAACAAATGAATTTAATCAATGCAGCACTTTTAAGAATTACTCCTAAGTAAAATAAAATTGATATTTTCACCTTTCAATAGAAAGGCAGTGCAAGATTTTTGAGCTCATCTAACCATCAAGGACTAAATCGTATTTAAGTGCAGAATAGCCATGCTAAACCTGCCTTTCAGTGAAATTACTGAGAGGAAAAACCTAAACTAAAATTATTAAGATAAAAAGCAATTGCCGGGCAAAATAACATTTCTATTTGTTACACATATACTGATGCTACTCTTTGCTTTCCACTGTGAACACCCTTAAAATGCCATCAGGTTTATGACTATAAATCTGGAAAATGCCTTACAGTGAAATAATGGTCATCTGTTTCTAAATTAAAATTTTATCATAACACTGGGGACTGATATCCATAAAGTTAGTTCTTATAAGTAAAATATTAAACAAAGAAAAATCCCTTTCTGCTTTGATATTTACAACATTGGTGGCCACTCAAAGAAATTCAAAGGCAAAGATTTATCTTTCTCTTCACATAGGAAAATAAGTGAAGATGTAACAGTTTCCTTAATTTGGCCTTGATTATGAAGTATGGTTGAAAAGTCAGTTGACAGAATGGGAAAATATAAAGAATTCAGTCATTGCTTTTAAATTAGTAGATGAAAAGTTGAGGTACTTGCATTCCTGAATAGGGAATTTACAAAGTGCATTTATATGTATGAAATAGAAAGGCCATGTCAGAAGAAAAACAACCAGGACAGTTGGACCAGAGTCCTACCATTGGGGTTCTATTTTCCACAGAAAAGAATTGAGACAACAGAAAGGTTCCCACAGAAATTTTTGCTGCAGGGAAATATGATACACATTTAACTCCAGAATGTTGCCTTCTGAAATGTAACATAAGGAAAGATAATAGCTTTTTCCAATCAAATATCTCATCCAATAGCCCTTGCCCCCAGTTCACTTGGCATGATTTTCAAAAGTAACTTTATCAGCATCACCATAAAGGCTAGGAGTACAATACTGAGAGGAAAAAAAAAACTGAATGAATTGAAGTTATTAGAATATAAAGCAATTGCCAGGAAAGATAACATTTCTATTTTTAACAATTATACAATGCTCCTCATTGTTCATTCTTCTATATGAGAAGAAGCATGTGAACGGGGAAGAGTTTATTGATTAACTGTTGACCAAACAAAATGGCACAGATATCACAGAAGGTAACATATTTGAATATGTTCAAGAAATTTGAAATAGATATATTGAGTCAGTGAGTTACCAGCAAAGAATAGAAAGATAAGAAAAGGACTGTGTGTGTTTTAATCTTACTGTGTCTGAAACTGACTTTTAGTTACACATTTTTCCTTCTTTAATTTCCTCCTTGCTTATGGATCCTTTTGCATAGTCTCTATATCATGCAATTCAGCTTGTTGTGAAATTATATGTTGTTAAATTAGTTTCTCTATTATGCCAGAAGGAGCCCAGTTCTAGTAGAAATGGTTTTATTCTTGCATCCCTTATGTGAATGTAGTGAACTCAGGTAAGGTACTTCACTTAGGACAGGACACTGGTTCACTTTCAGAGAAATTTGTTAGTGTACCTGCACCTACTATACTTGCACACAGTTTTACTTTTCTAGTTGTTCTTCCTTCCTAATGTTCTGACATTTATCATTTCTTTCCTGATTTAAAACCAGTCATTCATTTTAGTTGTCCTGGTAATGAATTCGTTTAGTTTTCTCTTATTTAGAACAGTTTTATTTCACCTTCATTTTTGTAAAACATTTTTCCTAGATGTAGAATTCTGAATGGACAGTTCTTTCCTTTTTAGTAATTGCAACTGTTGTACCACTTTGTTCCAGACCCTGTGGTTTTTGATGAGGCCTTCACTTATATTTGAATTGTTTTGCCTTACAGGTTTTTTTTTTCTTCATCTGCTCTCCATAGAGTTTTTCTCTATCATTGGTTCTCAGTACTGTAGTGTAAATATGATGTGGCTTGGTAGGTAATTTTTGGGGCTTATCCTAGTTGGGGCTTACTTAGCCTCTGGAATCTATAAGTTTATGTCTTTTGTCAATTTAGGATAATTTAATCTGTTGTCTATTTAAATATTTTTGTCCCTATCCTTTGTCTTCTTTCTTCTTTAGAACTTTTATGAGTTAATAATATTAAATGACAACAGCTTCTGAGATGAGTTCTTCATACACCCTCCCCCCACACCATCCCCTTTCCTACGCCTCCAAGTATCCTAGAGAGCCATCCCCCTATTACTCTGAGAGTCATTCAATTTGAAGTATTGTTAGGTTAGCCGTCTACCCTACTGCTTCCCCATATATTCTAGCATCCACAGATGAGAGAAACCATTTAGCCCTTGAGTCTCTGAGATTGGGAGACTTGACTAAGCATAATTATTTCCATCTCCATCCATTTGATATCAAAAGCCATAATATCATCCTCTCTAATGGCCGAGTAGTATTCCATTGTATATATCTACCAAAGTTTTTGTATCCACTCGTCGAGTGAGGGGCATCTGGGTTGGTTCCATAGTCTAGCTATAGTTTATTGAGCTGCTATAAACATTGAGGAAGTCATGTCACTATAATACGCTGATTCTAACTCTTTTGGGAAATTCCCAGGAGTGGGATAGCTGGGTCGTAAGGTGGTTCCATCCTTAATTTTTTGAGGATTCTCCACACTGCTTTCCATAGTGGCTGAACCAGTTTGCAGTCCCACCAGCAGTGTAACGTGTTCCTCTTTTCCCACAGCCCCTCTAGCATCTGTCCTTGTTTGTATTCTTCCTTTTTGTCACTCTAACAGGAGTGAGGTGGTATCTCATTGAAGTTTTGATTTGCATTTCCCTTATAGCTAATGATGTAGAGCATTTTCTCATATATTTATAGGCTTTCTGGACTTCTATTGGAGAGAAGTTTCTTTTGAGTTCTTTAGCCCATTTATTGATTGGATTATTTGTGAGTTTGGACTTTAGTTTCTTTAGTTACCTATATATTCTGGAAATTAGCCCTCTGTCTGAGGTGTAGCAGGCAAAAGTTTTCTCCCATTCTGTAGGTTCTCTCTTGATGCTCTTGACTAGATCTTTAGCTGTGCAGAAACTTTATAGTTTAATTGTATCCCACTCATTTATTCTTGATTTTACAGCATGAGCCATAGGAATTTTGCTAAGGAAGTAGCTGCCAACTCCTATATGCTGCAGAGTTGACCCTACTTCTTTTTCTAGTAAGTTTAAAGTTGTAGGCTTAATATCCAGGTCTTTGATCCATTTTGATTTAATTTTTGTGCAGGGTGAAAGATAAGATTCCAGCTTCAGATGTCTACATATGGCTGTCCAGTTTGTCCAACACCATTTGTTGAACAGGCTATCTTTCTTCCACACTAAGTTTTTGCCCCGTTTATCAAATATCAAATACTTAAGGATATGGGGGTTTGTCTCAGGATCTTCTATTCGGTTCCACTGGTCTTCAGTTCTGTTTTGATACCAACACCATGATGTTTTTGCTACTACAGCTCTGTAATATAATTTCAGATCAGGGACTGAGATACCCCCTATTTCTTCCTTTCACGAGATACCCATTTAATGCATGAGTTCTTCTGGAGGAAACTGCAACAGGTGAAACCCAAGGTGGTCATGCATGTTTTGGCATTACCCCTGGATAACAAAGTATATATACATTTATTACTGTTGGTTTGATAATGTTTCCCCCTCAATTGTATCTCTATATACTTCTAATAAAAATAATAATAATACTAAATATTTTGTTACAGTCCCACAGGTTCGTAGTGCTTTGTCATTTATTTTTCATTTTACTTTTTCTCTGCTGTTTAGATTAGATAATCTCTATAGTTTTAGCTCCAAGTTCACTCATTCTTTCCTCTGAACTCCCCTTTATAGTAGTTGAGCCTCTCCACTGAGGGATTTTTTTTTTGTTGTTGTTATTTTATTCAGTTTTAGTCTCTATTGGGTTGTTCTTTGCATATTTTTTGTTTTCTAGATTTTCCATTATTTACTAAGACCATTTTTTCATTTCTGCCAAGCATGTTCATAACTGTTCACTAAGAATATGTGTCATGACTGTTTAAAAAGTTTCCCACAGATAACCCTAACTTGTATGTCACTTTGATGTTGGCATTTGTTGATCCTCTTCTGTCATTCAAATAAAATGCTTCTGTTTCTTGGTATAAAGGATTTTTATTAGAACCTGGATGTTTCAAGTATTATTTCATAAGAGTTAAAATCCTGTCCCTGATGCCCCTCCAGTTGGGGAATGAGGAGGAATGCCACCTTCCACCATGTGCAGGCACATTCCTTCTGAAGAGATGTGAGGGATATAAGGGTTCCCAGCTATTTCTGAGTGCGAAGGGACTTCTGAATCCTCACTGACATCTAGAGGTACCACTCTCTCTGGGAGGGGCAGGAATCCTGGTATTACTGTTCTTGTGGCCTTACTGACACCAGGAGATCATGGCTTTTTGAAAAAAAGGGGGTGGGGGGGGCCTGATTACTACTTCTCATGCAACTCATCTACCTGCCTCCAGCTAGAGGAAGTAATCTGCTTTTGAGGATTTATGGTTATATATGGCTAGTAGAAACTAGGATAATCTCTTACATTATAGTCTATAACTTTAAAAGAAACCACATAGTCTTGACATATTCAAAGCTTCCAAGGATTAGGCATGGCCAACCTTAGGAGACATCCCATCTCTCAACCAAGAAGTAACTTAAAGTAGCTTTGTTAAGTAGTAGTAAAATCTGAGTCACTAATGTGAGCCATCTATATTAATTAAACTAATCAAATAATCAGAAATAAAATGCTCAGAAAATGAAAAAGTGGTATTAATTTAAATAGTCTACTTAATCCAATATATCCAAATTGTCACTATTTTGATATAATATACAATTCTTATTGAGATACTTTGCATTTATTTTCTTATAGTAAATATTTTTTATTTATAATACTCTTAATTTAGAATAGGCAAGTTTTAAGTGCTCAATATCTACTTGAAGGTTAAGGCTATATCTTGAACAGAGTGGATTTAGACTGTTGTGATCAATACAATCTGAAATTTTATTTTTTTTACTTGCTTGGTCCAACTCCAAGTGTGGTATCAATTCCTTACTAGCCTCATAAACCAAGTATGTTTGTCTTGTTCCTTAGCTTTACTTCCAATGTTTATATGAAGATAATATGTTCCTTGAAGTATTGTTGTAATCAATTGACCATGGTGTCTTTGGACTAAGAGGAAAGACATTATTAATTCAGTTATATTGCAGAATACTGTTTAATTCAATTATTATCCTTATTTAGTCAATTTTGGTATTGCATAATTTTCTGAACTTTATCAATTCAATTTTCTTATCAATTTTTATGTCTATGGATACCTAATTTATTAATTTATGTACTCATATGTTAAACCACACATCATATAAAGTACTTTCATTTATACATGTGTTTTCCCATTTCCATATTTTCTGAACCAATGTCATTTCTAAAATTTATATATGAATCATGAACACCAGCGCTTTTAATCAAGATTCAGTGCTCAAGTTTTTCATTGCTGTGACTGATATCCCTGAAAATAACAACATAGAGGAGGAAAAGTTTATTTTGGCTCATGGTTTCAGAGGTTCAGTCCAGGTTTACTCCATAGCTCTGAGTCCAAAATGAGTGAAACATCAAGGCTGAAGAGCATGGTGGGGGCTGAAGAGGTGGCTCAGTGGTTACAGCACTTGCCCAGCATGCACACGTACGTGAGTTCGAACCCCAGGACCACATACAATACGAAGTCTCAGAGCAACGAAGGCCATATGAAAAACTAAATAAAAATTGTTTCTCTCTCTCTCTCTCTCTCTCTATTAGTTGAATATGGACTTACAGTTGAAGGGGAATCATTATCAAACAGTCAAAAACAAATGTATATTTACATAGTTAGCCAAGGCTGATGCCATGTCATGGTTTTCCCCCTTGGGTTCCCCATGGTTCTATGTTTCCCCCAAAAGAACCCCTGTGTTTGAGTAGATTCCCCCATACTCCCTCCTGTCTCCTAGATATCTTTCCTAATCCCCCCCCTCACCCCCTACATCTCCAGGTATTCTAGGCAAGGTACCCACCTGATTGTGTAAAAATTCATACAAGTTGAAGTTATTATTAGCTTAGTTGTCTACCCTACTGCTTCCCCATGTATTCTAGCTTCCACAGATGAGAGAAACCATTTGGCCCTTGAGTCTCTGAGATTGGGATACTTCAGTTAACATAATTCATTCCATCTCCATCCATTTGATATCAAAAGCCATAATATTGTCTTCTCTAAAGGCCGAGTAGTATTCCATTGTATATATGTACCAAAGTTTTTGTATCCACTCATCGAGTGAGGGGCATCTGGGTTGGTTCCATAGTTTAGCTATAGTAAATTGAGCTGCTGTAAACATTGATGGGGCTGTATCTCTATAATATGCTGATTCTAACTCTTTTGGGAAGATACCCAGAAGTGGGATAGCTGGGTCATATGGTGGTTCCATCCCTAATTTTTTGAGGAGTCTCCACACTGCTTTCCAGAGTAGCTGAACCAGTTTGCAGACCCACCAGCAATGTGACAGGGTTCCTCTTCTCCCACAGCCTCTCCAGCATCTGTCCTTGTTTGTATTCCTCATTTTTGCCATTCTAACAGGAGTGAGGTAGAATCTCTTTGAAGTTTTTATTTGCATTTCTCTTATTGCTAATAATGTAGAACATTTTCTCATATATTTATGGACTTTCTGGACTTCCTCTGGTAAGAAGTTTCTTTTTGAATCCATAGCCCATTTTATTGATTGGATTATTTGTGATTTTGGTGTTTAGTTTTTTAGTTCGTTGTATATTCTGGAAATTAGCCCTATGTTTGTGATGTAGCAGGCAAATATTTTCTCCTATACTGGTGGATCTCTCTTGACACTCTTGATTAATTCTTTAGCTATGTGAAAGCTTTTTATTTTAATTGCATCCCATTCATTTGTTCTTTTTTTATTAAGAGATTTATTATAGAACAATCATGCAAGTTTTTCACAAAATAATATAAAATGTGTATATATTTTGTATATTAGAATTACCCCCAGGAGTGCCCCCCAATTACCCACCCTTGTCCCTCCCTTCTTCTTCCCACATTATCTCTAAAAAAGTATTATATTGTATGACATTACACTTTATTTGGATTTAACACATGATACTAGATGACCTCTCTCAATGGCCAGGGTCTAATTCCAGCCTCCACAGATGAGTGGAGATATTCAACCCTTGGTTCTCTGGGTTAAGCTGATTTTACTCAGCATAATTTCTTCCAGAGCCATCCACTTATCTTCAAAGGCTGCAATATCATTGTTTCTAATTGCTGTGTAGAATTCCATGGTATAAATGTACCAGTTTTTGGATTCATTCATCCAGTGAGGGACATCTGGGTTGTTTCCATAATCTAGCAATAGTAAATTGAGCTGCTATGAACATAGATATTGCTGTGTCACTATAATGAGCTGATTCTAAATCCCCGGGAAAAATACCCAGGAGAGGAATAGCAGGATCATATGGTGGGCTCATCCCTAGTTTTTGGAGGATTCGCCACACTGCTTTTCAGAGGGGCTGCACCAATCTGCAGCTCCACCAACAGTGTGTTAGTGTGCCTATCTCTCCACAGCCCCTCCAGCATTTATTATTGTTTATTTTCTTCATCTTTGCTATTCTGACTTGCATACGGTGATATCTTAATGTAGTTTTCATTTGCTTTTCTCTGATTACTAGTGATTTGGAGCACTTTCTCATGTATTCATTGGCTTGATCAATCTCCTCTGTTGAGAAATTTCTATTTAGCTCATTGTCCCATTTATTAATTGAGTTGTTTGTGTTTTTGTAGTTGAAATTTTTGAGGATTTTGTAGATTCTGGATATGAGACCCCTGTCAGAGGAATCATAGCCCATGATTCTCTCCATTTCTGTAGGAAACCTCATGACTCTTGATTGTTTCCTTGGCAGTACAAAAGCTTTTTAGCTTTATGGCATCCCAATTCACTGATTTTTGAATTTACTTCCTTCACTTTTGGAGACATGTTGAGAAAGTCTTTGCCTACTCCCAAATGCTGAAGTGTTGGACGTAATTTGTCTTCCATCAGTTGCAAGGTAGCTGGTTTAATTCCTAGCTCCTTGATCCATTTTGATTTGATTCTTATGCAAGGAGAAAGATATGGGTCTAATTTCAACTTTCTGCAAGTGGCTGTCCAGTTTGTCCAGCACCATTTGTTGAAGAGGCTGCCTCTCCTCCATGTAATATTTTGCCCCCATTTGTCAAAAATCAGATGTTTAAAGATTTTAGGGTTTGTTTCAGGGTCTTCTATTCTACTCCATTGGTCTTCTTTCCTATCTTGATACCAGTACCATGCTGTCTTTGTTACTATGGCTCTATAGTATAGTTTTAAATCTGGTATGGCGAAACCGCCTGTTTCATCTTTCTTGCTTAGTAGTGTTTTGGCAATTCTATCATAACAGAAAACACACATATTCATGGAGGTTGAATAATACTCTTTTAAATAAAGAATGGGCCCAAGAAGACATGCAAGAAGTAATCCAAAAATTCTTGGAAGAGAATGAAAATGAAGATACAACATATCACAACCTCTGGGAAATTTTCCTAAATAAATTTTCCTAAGGGGAAAATTTATAGCACTGAGTGCCCACATTAAAAATGAAGAGAGATCCCAAATAACTAAGCTTATGCTTCATCTCAAAGCCCTTCAAAAGGAAGAACAATCTAACCCCAAAGCCAGGAAATTATCATGATCAGAGCTGAAAGCAATGAAATTGAGAACAAAAAAAAAACAAAAAAAAAAACAAAACAAAAAAGAATCGGTGAAACAAAGAGCTGGTATTTTGAAAAAATAAACAGGATAGAAAAACCACTAGCGAATCTAACCAAGAGAAGGAGAGAAATGAAGCAAATCAATAAAATCTCCAATGAAAAGGGAATGATCACCACTGACCCCATGGAAATCCAACAACTTATAAGATCATATTTTGAAAACCTATACTCCTCCAAAATTATTAATTAGAGTAAATGGATAAATTTCTTGACCCATTCATTTATTCTTGACTTTACTGCTTGCACCATAGGAGTTTTGTTAAGGAAGGCGCGGCATACCCCTGTGTCCTGTAGTGTTGATCCTACTTCTTTTTCAAGCAAATTTAAAGTTGCTGGCTTAATATCCAGATCTTTGAACCATTTTGGTTTAATTTTTGTGCAGGGCCAAAGGTAAGCCTCCAGCTTCAGTTATCTACACATGGCTGTCCAATTTGTCCAACACCATTTGTTGAACAGGCTATCTTTCTTCCACACTAAGTTTTTGCTCCCTTTATCAAATATCAAATAGTTAAAGATATGGGGGTTAGTTTCAGAATCTTCCATTCTATTCCATTGGTCTTCAGTTCTATTTTGATACCAATACAATGCTGTTTTTTTTTACTATGGTACCATATTATAATCATATCAGGGATTGAGTTACTCTCTACTTCTTCCTTCCTGCAGAGTAATGTTTTGACTAATCTGGGTCTTCTGTTATTCCATGCAAACTGGAGAATTGCTTTTTCTATATCTGTGAAGAATGCCATTGGTATCTTGATGGGGATTGCATTAAATCTGTATGGGGCTTTTGGTAGAATGGCCATTTTGATTATATTAAGTCTGCCTAACTATGAGCATGGAATGTTGTTCCATCTACTTGGGTCCTCTGTAATTTCTTTTTTTAGTGTTTGATAGTTTTCTTTGTAGAGGTCCATAATATCCTTTGTAAGGTTAATGCCCAAGTATTTCATTTTTTTGGAGGAGATGGTGAATGGGAGAGATTTCCTGATTTCTTCTTCTATGGATTTGTTGCTGGAGTAAAGAAAAGCTAGTGATTTATTGGTGTTGATCTTATAGACAGCCACTTTGCTGAAATCGCCTATAAGCTCTAGAAGTTTTCCGGTTAAACTTATTGGGTCTTCTAGGTGTAGAATCTTGTCATCAGCAAATAGGGACAACTTAACTTCCTCTTTCCTATACAAATTCCTTTGATTTCCTTGTCTTGCCTGATAGCTCTGGCAAGGGTTTCAAGGACTATATTGAACAAGAGTGGTGAAAGTGGACAGCTTTGTTTTGTTCCTGAATTCAGTGGAAATGCTTTCAGTCTTTCTTCATTGAGCAAAATGTTGGCTATCAGTCTGTTATAAATGGATCTAACATAGTTAAAGTATCTTCCCTTGATCCCTATCTTCTCCAGAGTTTTGAGCATTCAGTGGTGTTGAATTTTATCAAAGGCCTTTTCTGCATTGATTGAGATGATTATATGATTTTTATTTTTAATTATGTTTAAGTGGTGAATTACATTTATTGATTTGAGTATATTGAACCAGGCTTGTTTTCCTGGAATGAAGCCCACTTAATCGTGATGTAGTATCTTTTTAATGTACTTTTAGATCCAATTAGCTGGAATTTTATTAAGGATTTTTGCATGTATGTTCATCAGGGAAATTGGTCTGTAGTTTTCTTTTCTTGACATGTCTTTGTTGCATTTTGGTATCAGTGTAATATTTGCTTCATAAAACATGTTTGGGAGTGCTCCTACACTATCAATTTCATGGAAGAGCTTATAGAGGATCAGTGTTAACTCTTGTTTGAAAGTTTGGTAGAATTCTGCCATGAATTCATCCAGTCCTAGGCTTTTCTTTTTGGAAGGGCTTTGATTGCTGCATCGATTTCACTACCAGAGATAGGTTGGTTTAGATTTTCAATGTCCTCCTGTGTTAATGTGGAGATGTTGTATGCAGTCAAATATATGTCCATATTTTCCAGAATATCAAACTTGGCAGAGCATACATTTTCAAAATAGGTTCTGATCATCTTCTGGAATTTGGTTGAGTCTGTGATGATATCTCCGTTTTCGTCTTTGATTTTGTTGATTTGCTTCACTTCATTCTTCCTTTTGGTGAGATTGGCAAGGGGTCTGTTGATCCTGTTTATTTTTTCAAAGAACCAACTCTTTGTTGATAATTTGTATTTTTTTGTTGCTGTTGTTGTTGTTCTCATTTTCGTTGATTTGAGGTCTGATTTTAGTTATTTCCTGTCTTCTTTTAGCTTTGGGAATGAATTGTTCCTCTTTTTTGCAGGTGTTTGAGTTGTAGCATAAGTCTATTTATTTGGGCTCTTTCTACTTTTTGATGTATGCACTCAGTGTTGTAAATTTACCTCTTAAGAATGCCTTCATACTATCCCAGAGATTTTGGTATGCTGTTCCCTCATCCTCATTCATTTCCAAGAATTTTTTTATTTCTGCTCTCATTGCCTCTTTTATCCATCCTTTGTTTAAGAGGGAATTATTCAGTTTTCAAGTATTTGATTAATTTCTGTTGTTTCTCTCATTGTTGACTGCTGAGATCATAGCATTGCAGTCTGACAGGATACATGGGACTGTATCCACTTTTTGTGTTTGTTAAAGTTAGCTCTGTGGACTAGGATGTGGTTTATTTTAGAAAAGGATCTGTGAGCTGCTAAGAAGAAGGTAAATTCAGCCAACTTAGGATGGAATATTCTGTAGATGTCTGTTAAGCCAGGTTGATTAATAGAGTTGTTCATATTGGAGATGTCTTTATTGATTTTTTGTTTTGATGATCTGTCTAGTGTTGATAATGGTGTATCAAAGTCCCCAAGTATTATTGTGAGGGGTTTAATGTCCTTAGTTTATTTTCCATATATTTAGGGAGGTGTTGTAATTGGAGCATAAATGTTAATTATTGTTATATCTTCTTGATGAAAATTCCCTTTTAGTATGATGAAGTGTCCCTCTTTGTCCTTTCTGACTATTTTAGATGGAAATTAATTTTATCAGATATTAGGATTACAACACCAGCTTGCTATTTTGGGTTGCAGGCCTAGTAGACATTTTCCCAACCTTTCACTTTCAGTCTGTGTCTATTTTTGAGTGTTAAGTGTGTCTCCTGTAGACAACATATTGTTGGATTTTGTTTTTTGATGCAGTGAGCCAATCTGTGTCTTGTAATTGGGGCATTGAGACCATTCACATTCAGAGTTAGAATAGATATGGGAAAGTGAGTGTCAAACTTTGTGGCTATTACCGAGTTCTAAGCCATCTTGGGAATCTTTTGGTGTGTAATGTGGTTATTGACTCACTCTTGTTTAAGGGTTTAGGGTATTATTAGCATTTTCTTCTGAATGAAGAATATCCTTGAAAATGTTCTGTAGTGCAGGATTTGTGTTCATATGTCTTGCTAACTTGAATTTATCATTAAGTACTTAATTTCCCTGTCACACTTAAAGCTGAATTTTGCAGGGTATTTTATTTTTGGTTGAAAATTGTTATCTTTCAAGGCTTGAAAAATATTGTTCCAAGCTCTTCTGGCCTTCATTGTCTAATCTCAAAAATCCATAGTGAACCTAATTGGTTTGTCTCTGAATGTGATTTTGGGCTTTTCTCTACCCACTTTTAGAATTCTTTCTTTAATTTCTCTGTTATTCATTTTGTATATGATATGTCTTGGTGAATTTCTCATTTGAATAGGTTGGTTTCGTAAGCATCTTGGATGTGATATTCTGGGTCACTTCTAATGTAAGGGAAGTTCTCCTTTATAATTTCACTTAGGAGATTCTTAATGCCCCTTGTTTGCTATTTGGAGTTTTCATCCATTCCAATGACTCTCAGGTTATTTCTTCTCATTTGTCAAATATTATTTCGAAGTTCTGGTCATGTATTGTAAGTTTCTTCTCTTGCCTATCCTCCTTGAACTCAACAGTACTTAGCCTATCTTCCTTATCTGATGTATGTTCTACAAGACCTGAAGTTCTATTTTCAGTGGAGTTTACTCTGGTGTTAGTATCTTCCAGTGAAGATTTGATTTGTTTGACAGTGTTTTTCTATTCTGATAGCTCTGCAACATCCCTTTTCAGGGCCTCTAATTCTTTATAAAGCTGATCTTTCATCTCATGGAATTGATCCCTTATTTCCTTATAAAAGTTGTCTCTCATCACTTGAAATTGCTCTCTGATGTCTTTCCTTAATTCCTCTTTCAACTCTTGGATTGAGTTACTAATCATAATGTTGATACAATTTCTTTGGTTTTCATCTAGGGCCCCAACCATGGATTCTTTGGGAGGAGAGATGTGAGGTTGAGGAAGGGAGTTATTTCCCCTTTTCCTCATTTTCAGAAATAGGGGATGTGTCTTGAAGACCGACCATATTACTCTTATAAGGGTAATTGGAGCTTCTGACCCAGAAGCTGTAGGCAATCTAGTAGATCCTAGTGTAGATGTATGGGACTCTGTTCGAAAAAGAGTGGCCAGACTGAAGCTTGCTTCCCTGGGATCACTGATGACCCACTCTGGATGTCTTATGATCTTCAGAGGCCCCAAGAGCTGCTGTGTGAGGTTGTCAAAGTCCCAGCAAGGGAAGATGTGGGTGAGGGATGCTCCAGGCTAACTGGGCCAGTGTTTATGTGGTTCTTAATTGCAACCACTAGGGGGGTGTCCCACCTGAAGAGCTCAGGACCTATGGAGACTTGGCTATGCACAGAGCTCTGAGGCTAAAGGAGAGCCCAGGCTGCCCCTTTTGTTAAAAGGTTCCTGAGGCTGATGTCAGACCCTGCCTTGTCAGAGAGTTACAGGCAGCGTTTGGAGAGACTGAAGCAGGTGTCCTCCTTGGGAAGAATATGCCCTACTGTGCTGAGTTCTGTTCACAGACTCCTCCTTTTTGGGCATGTAAGAGGGCAGGCAGGTGTTCACCACTTGTACATCCCGTTAGCTGGAGAGGGGATTTGTAGACCCACACAGTCCCCTGGGCATACGGCCAGGTCACAGGGCAATTAAATCTGTTTTTCCGCTTGTGGAGGACTAAGGTCTCTAGTCTGTGGGTAAATGCTGGATCTGGTTTCACTTTTGCCAAGTGAGTGACCAGCCCTGCCCTCAGGGAAATCTCAAAATGGCAGGGGGAGCTGGCCAGCTGCAATGCACAAACAGTTATAGGTTTGCAATTGTGAGCAATTAAATCCCAGATCTTGAGAATCAGCTCTTGCATACTGTGAGTGTGGCTGAGAAGGTGTTCCCCACTGCAACCAGATTAGAATACTTGTGGCCTGTTTCCTCTCCTCCGGGATAGCTCCTCACTACCCTGTATGGAGCCGATTGAGCGGGAGGGTGAGACAAACTCATTGTTTAGATTCGTTAATGCAAAGCTCTTTTCCTTTGGTGTTAAAAAATTAGGTGGGGGGGATAATGATCCCACACAGCAAGAGCCCGGTCCTACCATTGGATACCGCCTACCACTTCTCAGTGTGAAGTATTACTCAGAAGTGTCTTGGGATCACTGGTGGTGGGGTGGTCACCATGTCTTTCTCTCTCATTTTCAATTTTTAAGATATATTTTATGTATGACATTTTAGCACATATCTAACCAACTTTTTATAAAATTATAAAATATGTAAACTAATTTATAATTAAAAAATATGTAAAAATAAACGCTCTATGTTTAGTATATAGTTCAGTATATAGTTCACTAAATTTTGACAAATACGTTTACCTGTAAAAGCAATGCAACAGTTAGAGGATAGAACACCATTATTCTGAAACCTTTTCTCATTTTTCATTGCATTAAATTCTTTTTCCTTCCTCTTGGTCTCTGCAACTACTGTTCAGTTTTCTTATATTAATTTTTTTATTTCTAGGACTTTGTCTAAGTTTAATCACGCATGATGTGATTTTTTTGTCCAACCAATTACCCTTAGCATCATGCTTTTCAAATTCAGGCATTTTATCAAATTATCTATTGTTTAGTTTTATTTTATTATATATATATGCCACAATTTGCTTACCTATTTACTTTCGAAGTTGCAGATTTTCACTCTTCTGTGAGTTTAAATTTTAGATTTTCTGTTTAGTCACTGATTTCATTTGAATATTTATTTTTCTTTATACTGTAAAGATCAATGTTAATTTTTCTGAACAAATATAATCTTATTTCATAATTCGATAAAAGGATATATATATATATATACACATATATATATATAATTGAAATAAATGCTGGCCTATTCTATACTTCCTGACTATTTTGAAATCAAGCAGTGTCAAACAGTATTTTGGGTTTAACCTTTTAAAATTATTTTACCCATCAAGGCTCAATTGGAGCTTCCTAAAAATTTTAAAATTAACTTGTTAATTGGCATTTTATTAACATTTCACTTAATCTATAAATCTGTGTTAAGTGACATCTTAAGAATATTGAATGTCAGTGTATATGACCCAGACCCTGGTACACATTTTCTTTAATTTTGATTGTCATTATTATCTCTCAGCAATATATTATAATTTTTAGTATGGTGCACATATTTTGTTAAATTTGTTTATAAGTGCTTTGTGTTTCCAGATTGTATTGTAAAAGCTAGTTTTGAAATTTTCAGTTTCTATTTAGTCATAGCTAAATACAATTCACTTTATATATTTACCTTTTTCAGTTCTGAGATTTTTATCACAGATGCCTCAGAATTTTATATAATAGATCAAGTTGTTTTATAGTGTTGTATTAGTCTTCTCATTTTGAAAGATTTTTCTGTCTAATTGTTCCATCCTTTAGTAACAGAGGAGTGACCTTGTCTATTTCGCCTTTAAGTTCTATGAAGTGTTTGCTTATGCATTGAAGCTTAGTTATGGAGTATATAAACATTTAGGACATTAAAACTGTTGATTGATTGATTGATTGTTTTGATTGTTCTTCTTTATACATAACAATATTCCTTGCCTTGAAACTTTTGTGATATGATATCACTATTATTGGTAGTAGGAGAACATATACAGTGTATGGTTATCTCTGACAAATATTTTACACTAATTTTTTGGGTACCGGGATTAGACCCAGGGGAACTTTACTGTTGAGCAACATCCGCAGCCTTGTTTGTTTGTTTGTTTTTATTTTGAGACAGGGTCTCACTTATGTTGCTTAGGGCCTTGCTCATTTGCTGGGGCTGGACTTGAACTCACACTCCTCCTTCCTCAGCTAGGATTACAGGTATGCACCATTGCACTGGGCCAATATTTTACTCTTAGCCCATCCTGTTATATTAAAAATACTTAGATTGATTTTCTTATAGAGAGCATAGAATTTTTTTTCATTATTCCTTTTTGATAATCCCTGCTTAATTGAAATGAATAAATCTTTTCTCTTTAATAGAAATTTTGATTATAGTGAGTTTAATTCCACCATATTGTAGTGTACTTTTTATCAGTACTAACTCTTCTTTGTTTTGTCTTCTTTTTATTTGACAATTTTTAATTCCATCTTATCTCAGATAAAGGCTCATTAGGTATGCATCTTTATGATTTTATTTGTTTCTCAAAGGTTTACAACATATATCTTAACTTATAACAATCTATCTTCAGGTAATAGTCTGCCTATTTGTATAATGACCTTATTTATTTCCTTTGTGCTATTGTGTCATTCTTTTTAAATATGTGTGTTACAAATTCTGAAATTCACTGTCATAATTTTTGCATTAATCACCTGATCCTTTTTCAGATAAATTTAAGGATGAAGAAAAAATGTCTATTTATCCTTTGGTTCACCATTTCTGGTGCACCTTAATTCTTTTTGTAGTCCCATGTTTTCATCTCAAGAAAGTTCTTGTAACAGTTGTTTTCATGAAATTTGCTGAAAATACATTTTTTTCCAGATTTTCACCTTTCTTTTTGACATATTCTTTATTTTGCTGTAAATCAAATTCTCAATTCACTTTCAGCTCCTTAAAGATATCATTCTGTCATCCTCTGTTTTGCATTGTTTCTGATGAAAAGGCTGTGATGCTTTGTTTTGTTTCCCCATAAATTTTGTGACTTTGTTCTTTAGTAACTTTTAAAATTCTCTCGCTACCTCTAGTTTGCACAAAATTGATAATTATGTACCCTAATATGTTTTGGTATATCTATTTTGTTGAGATTTCATTGATTTCTTGGATCCATAACTTTATAATATCAATGAATTTGATTTTTTTCACAAATATTTTCCTGCTCTCTTCTTTCTTGCTTGTGATGGAATTTTAATTACACATGTGCTATTCTACTTGTCATTGTGTTCCTGCTTCTTGAACTCACCATGCCCATTTCTTCGCTATATTTTTTCTTGTTCCTATTC